>VDFB02265814.1:179898-206873 GCA_007258455.2 Sequoia sempervirens
TATAATACAAGTAACATATATGCATTTTTTCTGACATAATCATTAGGCTTGGGATTTGGCTTGGGATTTGGTTCAGGATTGCCTAACCTAGAAATTCAACCCAAAAATGTGTTTAGAAAATTTGATGAGTTTTCTGAAATTTTCCCTTGTGGCTAACGACTTTTTTTTATCCCAATTTCATGAAATGAAAAGGGTTTATAGAAAAAAATTTCAGCTTTCCACCAATATAAGTTATGCATTATTTTGAATTTAATAAATAATTATTATTGATTTTCTACATACATTACGACTAAAGTCCTGATTGATAGGTTGATTGAAAAACTTATATAACTTTCAAACTACTTAACATATTTTGAACCTACAAGATGCACCACATTCTATGATTCATATACTATAGGATAAAAAAAAATGAATTTCATATTTATTTTTGACCAAGTTATGGTGGTCAGACAAACATTTTAATAATTCTGAAAAGCTCTAATAAAAAAATCATAACTAATTATTTACATGGAAAATGTAGACACTCAAAAAATTCTAATCAACATCATGCACTTGAAGCACTAACACCGATTCTTCCTTAATCACTTCCACACTAACCAATTAATTGAATAATCTTTATTTAAATAATTAAATTCATCAACAGTTACTCCTATAATCAAATAATACACTTTATCATATTATCCTAATATTCTTCCTTTAATTGAATAAATCAATCTTATTTAATTGAAATCCTCATATTCTTCCTTTAATTAAATTTAAATCAATCTTTTTTAATTAAAATCCTCATGTTCTTCCTTTAATTAAATAACTCAATCTTATTTAATTAAAATCCTAATGTCATCTCCTTTAATTAAATAATTCAATATATTTAATTAAAATACTAATATCCCAATATCCTCTCATTTGATTTAAATAAACTCAAATATTTAAATTAAATGTCACAATCAAACTAATTTCATCAAAGTTAATTAATATATTAATTAACTCCTAACACTAATCCCCCATTCCTCTAGCTTTTAACTCCACCCTTGGGTAAGTCAACCTAACCAAGTTGCACATGTAAATAAATTTATTTGATTCAAAATTACCCTATTTTCATTCAAATATGGCATATTCTTGGAATATTCCACCCATTTGAATTTTCCCTCCCAAAGGACTTTTTCCCTCCACCTTTGCATTGAAGGCTCCTACACCTCTTGTTACACAAGCCACCTCTTGGCTTTCAAATCTCAACTACATGCATTTAACATGCACATTGTTCAAAATGTGCTCCACCTCCCTTCATTAGCATGTTGACAAGTGGCACAATGCCATTGGTCCCTTTTTTTAATCCCACATTCTCCCCATTCTTCACTCTTCAATCCTTATTCCTTATAAATAGAGCCCTTCTCTATTGATTTGAGGAAAATAACTTCATGCAAATCTATTATAGTCATTTGAGTTCAAAGCATCCATAATTTCATCCACAATTTCATCCAAGTTAGCATAGAATTTCATCATCCATAGCTAGGTTATTGGCATCTTGCATCAAGAATCACACATTCGTCATCAAGCTTATCAAGGGATTGGGAAAGGGCTTCTTTCCACATCAAAGAAGCACCAATCCCCCTATGGGATGCTAGTTTGAGCATTAGAATAGTATTTCATTAGTAATTTATTTGGTATTTTACTTTGTTTTCATGTTCTTGTGTTCAAATGAATTTCATAGGGAATGCTTATTTATAGTTGTTTAAGAACTAATGTTTGATTGTTTGTTCATGTTTGAGTACGTCTAGGAAAGCATTCACATTATGGTGCTAGGAGTGCCCAAATCTCAAAATTAACACATTTTTTTGGCCATTTCCATCATTTTTTCTCTTTTATGCTTTCCCAGGACATAGTGACGCTAAGAAGACAAACAATGACACCGTCGCTTCAACATTGCTATATAGTGATGTTGCCTCTACATCCAAAGGGCAACGCTGCAGTGATTTTCCTGGGGATGGATCAGTCAAATTCCCAAAAAGTGACACTAGAGAAAATAGTGACGCAAGTGCGGTCTCTGTTTTTTCCATAGAGTGATGTTGATTTAGCAGAGCGACGTTGAAAACTGCAAATAGTGACGCATGTGCAGATAGTGACATTGGGTTGGGGTAAACAAAAATTTTCAAATTTATTTTAGCATATGCTTTATGTTTTTTGTTTCTTTTGACCATTGACCTATTTTTTGGCTTTTTTGTTTGTAGGTTGATCAACTTTTGTAGGTTAGGTGACAAAGAAGAAAAAGAGAAAACAAGGAGAAGGCTTCTTATGACACTATTTAATGATTGTAACAAGTGTTTTTTAACACTTTGGAGACACCTATAACCCAATCTTTAGAATCTTGTTATCTTTCAGTTTAGGACTCAACTACATCCCATTTGGGTTTTAAAAATGACACACAAAGGGTTAAAAAGAACATTAAAAACTCACAAGATTTGATTTTGGGTCTTAAAAATTGAACAATCAACTTCACACTCAAATTTGGTGTTATAAAAAGAACTTATTTGTTGCTTTTTGAGTACTAAAAAGAATTCGTGCTTGTTCTTGTTTTGTAATCTTTTTTACAAACTCTTGTCATTTGAATGTGTATGCACTTCTCTCATGCTTTACCATGATCTTGAGAATCAAAATAATTTTAGTGGCATTAGGTTGTCTAAAATATTGCCTCCACACTTCAAATTTGGGCTTTTAAAAGTGAACAAATCTTGCTAGTGTGACAAAAGGGCATCGTGTGTGTTCTCTCTTTGTTCACACAAACAAAGATCGATCAAACTACGGATGTACTTACGTGATTTTTTATACCTTTAGAGGGTCTACCTTGGTGGGAAAAAGTACTCACCCCAAGGGAACGACCCAAGCGGTAATGAGCATAAGCTAGGCTCTTCTGAACTGCTATACAAATTTGTGGTTGCAAGGAAAGTTTGCAATCAACAAAGTGATGCATGATAGCTCTCCCCCAATATCTTTATGATGAATAAATCTCTTGTTCTAAGGGTTGGGAGACCTCTTGAGGGAGTTTATCATTGTTTAGAATTTGAAACGAATGCCCTTATTACAAACCTTTGTTTAGAATCTAGAATTCCAATATTTGTTGGCATCAGGAGGTCGAACCTTTAGATCCATCCCACATATTTGTGATTCTTTGTAGAGATGAAAAGTTCTTCATGGGAGATTCATGAGAATTGAAGCTTTGCTGACCCGTAGAAGTGAGTGTCATGGAGGGGAGCCAATGTGGTCAAGCTTCTAATTATCCACTCTAAATAAGCGCAGTTGGAGAAATCCAAGTGGGAATTCAATAAATATTTTCTTTTCCATCCTAGGGTTGTGCAATTTTTGAGTCACTTAAACACATTGCTTGGATCTGAACTCTAGAAAAACAAACATTCAACAAGGTCATCAAATTTTAAACCCTTTAGAAGAGGTAAGTACCTTTGAAAAAGTCCAAGTATTACTGCTTGTTCCTAGGGATTTATCCTTATAGGCTTCTAAGTATTTGGGCTTATATCTCAATTTTCTCTCTCCAAAGTCAACATTAGGGAATTATTTCCTTTATTTTCTTGATTTCCACATAATGGACCTTGTGGGATGAAAAGAAATTGAGACATGGGCATTTATTGGAAAAGCTAAGCAAGAAAGTGTTTGTGGTAAAAAGAATCCATTAAGAAAAGATAAAAGACAAATTTAACCCCACACATGTATGTGTTTTCTCAAATGATTTCCTGCAAGATCAAAATCCCAAAACCAAAGTAAATCAATCATCACAAATGTCTTAGTCCAGGAAATCTTAAGAAATGTCAGTCTATGTTTTATCAAGTTAGAGATAGGTTGCTCTATAAATTTTACAAACGCGCATCAAAGGAAAACCCAAACTTGTACTCATTTTATTATTGTCAAAATCTAACTCTCTTCCAACGTTTTGAGTATCTCACTTTGTAGGGTTGACAAGTTCTTGGAAGT
Source organism: Sequoia sempervirens (assembly GCA_007258455.2). Classification (NCBI taxonomy): domain Eukaryota; kingdom Viridiplantae; phylum Streptophyta; class Pinopsida; order Cupressales; family Cupressaceae; genus Sequoia; species Sequoia sempervirens. The sequence goes on from VDFB02265814.1 coordinate 183,877, forward strand.
ATAGTATGTTCTTCAATACCTAGGTCTTGTAAACAAAAGTCTCTCTAAGTTCACTTAGGATCAAAAAATCAACACTTCCATCCATCCCCAAACAAACATCAAATCCCATCTCACAAACAACTCTTAGAAATCTTGGAAACATCCTTCATACTAGATTTTTGGGAAATCCTTTAAATCAAATCAAAATCATCTTGTTTGACTAAGTGTGTGTGGATGCATCCTTCTTCATACACTTAGTTAAATTATCACCTTGTGAACAAGTGTATTCCAAGATAACATCTAACATCTTGGAGTTTATAAGTTCATTATCAAATCCAAATCAAATCCAAGTCAAATCCAAATAAAATACAAAGTCAAAAATACAAAATTCCTAAAGACTAGTATCCTTCCAAGGTTCCTTAAGAGTTCAATCATTCACAATCATCCATCTTTCATTATCTCATCACCATCCTTTGATCCTTAACATCTTAGATTTTATTTTTTTTACCCAAAGTTTGGACCAACCTAAGAAGTTAGAGGTTTGCCTCCCATAATCCTAAAAGTTGATCCTTATTTTATGGTTCAAACTAGATCTCAACATAAGAAGAACATGGAAACAAACAAAGAAACATCCACTTCAAGTGACTTGACTCAAACTGCACCTAAAATCAACCCCATCAAATCTAGCAATCCCCCACTCAACCTTCCTCAACTACCACAAGATCTTCGAGAGGGAGGTTGCCAAATGGAGGATATCACTAACAATGTCCTAGGAATGACTCAAGATGAAATCATGGAAATGGTCCAAAATACTGAAAATCACAAAACTGTCAACACAATGATGAGGCTTAATCCTTCACAATACATGTTAAAATTAGCAAAGGAAGGGCTAAACTCCTTTCGATTATGATGTGAGCAATATTGTGGAAAAAAATCTTGGGATTATGCCTCCGGTATCATTCACACCTTCCTTCCAAAACATCATCCAACCCATCCCACAACCGACCTCATCTCATGCTCCAAGTCAACCCATGGCTACCAAGGGGAGTTCATTGCTTCATGCTCTTCAAACACATCCCCTTGTAAATAACCAAGACTTAGATGCAAATACCATATTGGGTCAACCAAATACCATTCCTAAACATCCAAAACATCCATAAGTTCTACTCATCTTTCATGACACCAACAATCCATCCACTTTCGCTACGTCATTGACATATTCTCTTGACACACAAGTCTCTCTCCCCATGACTTCACAAGGACAAGGGGGAACATTTGATCCCTGATCATCAATTTCTCAAGGAAACACGCCACCCATCTTCCCACCATTTCCCCCTCTACCATTGACATCTACACCAATCTTTAGTTTAGGGAAACCCCCTTTACCAATCCTCAATCAACCAAATGTAAACAATCCTCTGATCATGAATCAAATTAACATACTAAATCCTCCAAGCATGCCATTGATATCGCAACACCAAGTTGTACCAATCCAAATGACACAATTAATCAAAGCATCATCTATAAATGTAGTCTCCCAAGGACCAAGCATATCAATCATGCCATCTACCACACAACCCCCTATCATCACCCAAATGACACCTCAACAACCACCTCAACAAACTCTCATCACAACATCTCACACCGTTCCAAATCCTCCACCTCCACCACACAAATCAAACATGGCAAATAAATTTAGCATCACACTACAAGCTGTCCAATAAGCATATCAAAAAGAATTTCAGTAATTTCAAGCTCCACAAGCCTCACAAGTTGCTTAACAAGCACAATAGGCTTCCAAATCACAAGCTAAAGCTTTATTGCAAGAATAAGAAGCTTTCCAAGTTGCACAAGTTGCGCAAGCATCACAAACAGCACAAGCCGCACAAGTTGCACAAGCCACCCAAGCCACCCAACAAGCTCAAGCTCAGGAATAAGCTCAATATCAAGCTCAACAAGCTTAAAAACAAGCTTTACAACAAGCTTATCAACAAGCTTTACAACAATACCAAGCACAACAAGAACCAGCTTAGTTACAAGCACAACAATAGGCATTGTTGGCACAATAGCAACAAGAAGCATTGTTGGCACAACATCAACAAGATCAACAACAAGCGTTGTTGGCATAACAACAATTACAAGCATACCAACAAGCATCAGTCACACAAAAAAATTTGCAACCACCTCCCATGAATGCAAAAAACATCCCACCCATCACTCAAACAATCAAACCACCCCAAAACACATTCATCCCACCACTTGATCCACAAAATGATGTGTTTGCACAACTCAAATTTCTCTCACAACAAGTGCTAGACCTACAATCAGGAAAGACAACAAAAATGCAAGGTAATTTATGCTCTTATCCTTTCAACAGAAGCATTGCAATGGTTCCATTCTCGCAAGGTGTTGAGATACCAAAGTTTGACAAATATCTTGGGATAGGTAATCCTGAAGATCACATCAGGGAATTTCATGTCCATTGCATGTAAGTTTCTTATGATGACTCATATCTTATGTAGCTCTTCCCTCAAATTTTGGCTGGCCCAGCAATGGAATGGTTCTCTCACCTTCTTCCCAAAATCAAAAAGTTCCAGGAAATTGTGGACTTGTTCATACAAAACTATTCATTCAACATAAGCATGGATGTGAGTCTAAAAGAATTATCTATGCTAAAACAAACCAAGGGGGAAACATTTGCATCCTTCTTGCAATTTGGTGATCCAAGGCCAACAAGAGCAAGTGGACTATGCCAGAAGAATAACAAATTTGCACTATCATCGTCAATCTCAAAGGAACCTTGTCCTTCCATCTTAAAATATAATGCATCACCACATATGATCATTTGATGGCTAAGGTGCTCAACATTGAAAGAGCCCTTATTGCACAAGGGGGTACAACTACTTATCAAGACAACTGTCTATCAACCAGTTACAATGAAAAACCTCACACATGGGTAAAGAACAAGAACATTACTAATGATGGTGTGGTTGACGACAAAGTTATCATCAATGCTCCAAGAAAAAACACACAATCATACCAAAAACCACAATTCAATAACCAAAACAACACACAAGCCAACAAATCATCACAACAACACAACAATCAAGTGGTCAATAATATGAATAATCAAGGGGGACCACATCCAAGGAATAGATATCCCCCTAAGAAAAAATACACATCGCTTGGGGAACCAATTGAGTCTATCTTGTAGCAATTGGTATGAGAAAAACTCATCAAGATCCCTATTTATGACAATTATCAAGAGCCTCAAGTTAAACCACTATGGTATAATGATAAACATCTTTGTGATTTTCATAAAATTAAGGGACACACAATGGCTAGTTGCATGGGACTCAAAAATATGATTCAGGACCTCATCGATGACAAAAACATAACCATAACCATTGAACAACCCGCTGGAAACCAAAATCTCAAAATATACATGAATCTGATGCCAAATCACAATAAGGGAAATAACAATGGTAAGAAAAAGTATAATAATGTGAACCATGTCTATGACCATGTGGTTGCATCTTTAGATGTTGTTACACCCTTAGATGAGTGGGTTGTCGTTGTCAATATCACATGATCCAAAGCTGACGATGGAGTCACCACACATGGTGGTAGAATTACCATTGAAGGAAAATCCCAACCACCAAGGGTATCCACCACCTATCTGAAGTCAATACCTAGTAGTTATAATATCTTGAATCAATTGAAAAATAGCCCTGCCAAAATCTCCATCATGGAATTATTGAAAATCTTACCTGCACATAAGAAAATCCTAGAAGAAGCATTGGCCACATTTTCCATCCCAATGGATCTTGACACATACCAGTTCCAACCTATGGTTAGACATATCTCCATGCAACATATCCTAACATTTTCTGATTAGGACTTCCCAACACAACCATCTCACAATCACACACTCCATCTCAAAGTCCTAGTCCATAAGAATAAAGTCAAAAGAGTCTTGGTGAATGGAGGTGTAGGCTTGAATATCGGTACTCTCAAGCTAATAAAGAATCTGGGATTCTCTGAAGACGTCATTGAAAAGGTAAATGTATTACAATTAGGGCATATGATGATCAAGAAAGGGTGTCTCAAGCTACTATTCAACTTCGTATTCAAGAAGGGCCAATAATTATGGAAACTACATGTCAAGTCCTTGATCTTGAACTACCTTACAATATCCTATTGGGGAACCTGTGGATCCATGGGATGCAGGTTGTTGCCTCCACCTTCCATCACAGTCCATGGAGATCCTAAACCATTTTATTATTGCAAGAATTTGGAAGCCAAGTACTACAAGATCCCACAGGTCCCAAAGAATGATGAGGGACCCACGTCTCCATATATAGACCCATCTACCCTCACCTCCACTTCTAAGACAAAGACACCCTCCATTCCAGACATCTATGATATCAAAGTAATTATCCAAGATAATGGGTGTGGGGATTACAAAATGAAAAAGAGTGATTTTTTAATAGGAGAGTTACCTCAATCTCCTCGATCTCATGGACAACCTCAACCAATTGAAACATTAGCCTAAACCTTCAAATAAAACCCCTCCAGATTCAAAAGGTGGGGGGACCTAAGTTAGGAAGTGGTAGACGAAAGGGATATATGAAGCTTATTGTATCAAGATGAAAGGCCCATTCCTGATTTTCCCATGCACAATAACAACAAAGGACTACAATTAATGCAAGGATGGGGCTATAAAAAAATGAAAAGATTGGGAAAAATGAAAAAAACCTACTAGAACCTATCATTCCTGAGAAGAAAATAAAGAATATTGGCCTTGGATGTACCCTTCTAAAATTAATTATGTGTTGCAAAGGTGCCCCAATTAAAATGGTCAAAGCTTCCCCCTTAGTTCTTGTATCGATTACTTATCCTTTTGAGGACCCCCTCACTAATCTACCTATGTTGTTTGAGGATTCCTCCCTTCTCATGATTAGTAACCTATCTTTCAAACCAAGTTACTAGACTACTGAGCTAAAACTTGTCTATCCCCAACTCATCGATTATGACCAATGAGGACCACCAATCTTAGACATGTTAAAAAATGATGAGGCTCTCTCAGAATCCATGGGATTGCAGGATACGATACCATGTGGAGATCACAAAGCAGGATTCGACATCGAGCTAGACACACATGCCTACTATGGGGAAAAAATTGAATTCCTCAGTCACAAAAGTGAAAATTTAAGAGTAATATCTAGGTCTTTAAGTGAAAACCACACTGTGACACTTTCTGACCTGAAAATAGTAAAAACAAAGGACATATCCAATGGTGAAAACCTCTCTAAGGCACCAGAGGATGAGGGATTCAATCTTCCCCTTAGTGCTATTCATCAGGAAAATTCAACAGTCTTTGAGGGTATGTGTAGGATCATCATGGAAAAAATAGGCCCTTAAGTGGCAAAAAATTTAGAAAAATCAGAGTTAGGAAACTTGACATAAAAATTTGAATAAGTTATCTATATTATTTCAAAAATATGTAAGAATAGAATTTGGAGAAAATTGAATGTAGTTTCTAAAATACTAGGTTTTTTTTAAATCTATTTGGTGAAAATTTGAAATTTCAATGTAGTAGTACTTAAATTTCAGGGAAAAAATAAGAAGTAGGTGTCTGTCTGACCACCCTAACCACAATAAAATGATAATATTTTTGTATAAGATTTTAGATATAAGTAGAGGACTCATGTCCTGATGTGATGCATATTTTTTTGTAATTTTTTTCCAAGTAAATAATTAATTATGATTTTTTTATTACAACTTTAAAAAAATATAAAAATCATACGTCTAACCACCTTAACTTTGTCAAAACTTCATTAAATTCATATATTTTTTTTTAATCCTATAGTATACGAAACATAAAATGTGACACATGTTTTGGATTCAAAAAATATGATACTGTTTGAAAGCTATAGATGATTTTCAATCAACCTATCAATCAGGATTTTAGTCGTAATTCAAATAGAAAATGAATAATAATTATTTATTAAATTCAAAGTAAAACATAATTTATATTGGTGGAAAGCTGAGAATCTCCTTTAAAAACCCTTTTCGTTTCATTAATCTTGGCTAAAAAAAAAGTCGTCAGCCACATACCCTACAAATACCCATCATATCACCACTTTTTGGCCCATCATGATCCTGCACATACCCTTCAAGAAGAGAAGTACAATCCAGTCAACCTAGGAACCGAGGAAACATAGCATATCACATTCTATGCAAAATCACTCTTGACAAAAGAACAAGAACTTTTAGTTGCATTTCCAAGAGAAATAAAGGTAAACTTTGCATGGACCTATACCAACATGTCTGGTATTGACCCAGAGGTTGTGGTTCACTATCTAGTTGTCTATCTAGAAGAAAAACTAGTGAGACAAAAGTTAAGAAAGATACATCCATAAATAGCATTACTGGTCAAACTTGAATTATAGAAGCTCCTTGATGTTGGCTTCATATGGCCGATTGGTTATCCAGAATGGGTTTCAAACTTGGTACTAGTCACTTAGCCCACTGGGGACATCCAGATCTACATTGACTTCAAAGATCTAAAAAAATGCATGTCCTAAAGATGACTTCCCTCTTCCCAATATTGACATGATTATGGATCAAACAACAGGGCATGAAATGTTGTCATTAATGGACAATTTTTTAGGGTACAATTAGATCATGATAGCTAAGGATGATCAACACAAAACAACTTTCATTTTCCTATGGGGAACTTACTATTGGAACATGATGCCATTTAGGTTGAAAAATGTAGGAGCTACATATCAAAGAGCTATGACTCTGATCTTCCATGAGATGATTCATAAAACTATGGATGACTATGTGGATGACATATTAGCTAAATCAAGAAAGCGTCAAGATCACATACTAGCTCTAAGCTCTATCTTTGACAAGATAGAAGAATACAAGGTCAGACTCAATCCAAAGAAGTGTGTCTTTGGTGTACAATCAGGAAAGCTCCTTAGGTATATTGTATCTATGATGGGAATTGAGATAGATCCTACTAAATTCAAAGCAATTCTCGAGATGGAAGCACCAAGAACATTAAAGAAGTTAAGGGGTTTGCAAGGAAGACTCCAATCCATTCACTGGTTTATAACACAGTTAGCAGATAAGGCTATCCCATATTCTCATCTACTCCACAAGGGGGTAGCATACAAATGGGATGAGAAATGTGATCAGGCGTTCAATAAAATCAAGGAGTACTTGCTCACACCACCATTTCTTATGCCACCAATTATGAACAAGCCCTTGATCCTGTATATATTGGCAACAGTAACAACCCTTGCCGCTCTCTTAGCACAACATGATGAAAATGGGAAATATAGAGCTATTTACTACATCAGTAGAACCATGGTAGGACATGAGTTGAATTATACATCCATTGAGAAGGCTTGGCTAGCAAAAGTGTTCACTGCACAAAAATTCAGACACTATATGTTGGCACATTAGATAAAACTCATTGCCAAGATAGATCCTCTCAAGTATCTTCTTTCTAAAGAAATTCTCACAGGTTAAATAGCTAAATGGGTCATGATCCTAACATAACACAACATTGAGTATGTAGAATGAAAGGCCATTAAAGGACATGTAATTGTAGACCAACTAGCATAGGTGTCGATATATTTAGAAAACCCATGATATCAAAGTTCCCCGATGAGTCAATCTTTAACCTAAGCATAGAAAATCACTGTAAAGTATATTTTGATGGATATTATACACAACATGGGTCAGGATCAGGAGTCTTCTTCATCGTGCCACAAGGAGATTTCATACCAAAGTCATATAAGCTATCTTTTCCTTGCACAAACAACATTGCAGAGTATGAGGCTCTTTTCATAGGACTCAAAATAGTAGTATAGTGGCAGATCATGGCACCCAAAACTTCTATGGAGATTCACAGCTAATCATTAATTAGGTAAATGATGAATACCAAATGAAGGACAACAAGTTGAATCCATACAAGAAACTGGTGGAAATCCTCAAAGAATTCTTCATTGACATCACATTTGAGCAAATACCCAGGGAAAACAATAGAGCAGCGGATGCTATGGAAATAATTTGATCACTACTAGATATCCCACACAACGTCCCTAAGAAAGAATTTCTTGTAGAGAAGCTTCTCGTACTAGATTTTGAGGTACTAGAGTCTAAATTCATGTGTGAAGTCATTGGTCCTGGTGACCCTTGGTATCATGACATTTACACCTACTTGAAAATAGGAGTCCTCTGGGCTGACATCACTCTAAACCGTAAAAGAACACTTGTTGAGAAATTGTCCCACTTTGTTATCTTAGGAGACACCTTATACCGTAGGAGTATCGAAGGAACCTTGTTTTGATGTGTTAACCTTGAGGAAGATTTGACTGCTTTAACCAAGGTACATGATTTGACTGCTTTAACCAAGGTACATGATGAAATTTGTGGATCACATTCGAGTGGTATGACCTTGGCTAGGAAACTATTGAGGACTGGGTACTACTGGCCAAAAATGGAGAGGGAAGCTCATGAGTATGTCAAGAAATGCCTACAATGTCAACAACATGGGGACCTCATCCATGCACTAGCTTAGGAGCTCCAACCAATTGTAACACCTTGGCCCTTCTCACAATGGGGGCTCGATCTCATTGGTAAAATAACTCCCACCTCATCTAGTGTACATAAGTTCATCATCACTGCCATGGAGTACTTCATGAAGTGGGTAGAGGCCATTCCCATGACCTATGTTGCAGGAAAGCAGATTTCCAAGTTCATTCTGAACTATCTTATTTTCCACTATGGTGTCCCACAAGCCATTATCTCAGATAGCGAAACACCTTTCAAAAACTAGGATGTTCGAGACCTATTCCAAAAATTCAATATCCAACATCACTTTTCCACTCCATACTACCCCCAAGGTAACGACCAAGCTGAGGCTACCAATAAAACCATCCTAAGAATCCTCAAGCAGACAATCAATGAATTTGGTAGTGACTGGACCCTACAGTTGAATCTCGCCCTATGGGCTTACCAAACAAGTATTCGTACTTCAAAAGGTTCCACCCCATTCTCCCTGGTCTACGGATTAGAAGCCATACCCCCCATTGAGATTGAGCTCCCATCCTTAAGAATATCATTATAGAATCTCATCATTGATGAAGAATATCAGGTATCACGATTGAACTATCTGGAGCTATTGGATGAATGACGCATGGATGCCTTGAATCACCTACAAGTTTATCAGAACCATCTCAAGAGAACCTATAACAAGAAGATTAGGGGTCAGACCTTTCAAGTCAGAGAGCTCATGTTGAAGGAGAATTAGAAGAATGTACCAAATACAAATAGCAAGGGAAAGTTTGAACCCAACTGGTTGAGGCCCTTCATCATCATGACAAGCTACAAGTCAGGAGCATATCAACTATCTACACATGAAGGTGAGCCTCTGCAGGAGTCTATCAATAGCTCCCATCTCAAAAAAAAAAATCCTAAACTTGAAAGGTATAAATCGAAAAATACAAAAAAAATATAAAAATATAAAAAATCCAAAAAAATCAGAAAAAAGGATTAAAAACAGTAAAAAAAAATTCATCCCCTAGTGAAAACCACTTCGGTGGCACTTTGGGCAAGTACCTTGGTGAAAACCTAGAAAATAGGTGCCTTGTCTAAATAAGCACTTTCCATCCACCATGATCTCTTTGGCTTCTTCTGCATCATTCATCCATCGCATTTTATTGATCCATCCATCACCCATGCACGTCTGCATCATAGCTTGATCCTGTGTTTGTATCATGTTCCCTCCTAGAACTACTTGGCACATTTCTAAGGTTAGTTTGTCTTGCCTATATCAAAGTAGTCTATCACACCATGTTGGGGGAACATGTTATTATACCTACATTGGATCAGATTCATGTATATTCTTACAATCTTCCTTAATATCAAAAAATCCAAAAACATTCAAAACATGTCAAAAATCCAAAAAAAGGTCAAAAAGTTAGAAAATGCAAAAAATAGGGTTGTCACGTCAAACTACGGGTCTCTGAGCTCTGAACATAGGAAAGGCCATCATCGATGTTCCCCTGAGACACATTAGGTTAGTCCTTTAGGAGTTTGTCATAATAACTGACAATACATTTGTTCATTTCTCGTCAATAAATGAGTCTATGTTAGTCGAACTACATGGTCTCTGCATGTATAATGTAGGAAAGGCTAATCTTTGATCAGCCCCTGAGACCCCTAGGATAGGTCCTTAGGTTAGGTTCTTGGTCAAAATCTCAGAAAACACAAAAAAATTAGAAAATTTAAAAATCAAAACATTTGCAAAACATCTCAAAAATACCAAAAACAACCTCAAAACATTTCAAAAATACCACAAAACATTCAAAAAATCATCTCGTTTCACAATCACCCGAAATAAGCATCCACTCATAATAAATCATCATCATACAAACCTTTGGTGAAACAATCAGAAACATGTCTAGCAAAACAAAAGTAAAAACTGAAATGTCAAGGTCTCAAGTCTAGGTCAGTAGGTAAACAAGTTGCTAAACTCTTGGTACTAATAGCTCATCTCGTCAGTCTTACAAAACATCTAATAACATCATGTCCTAGGATGCATCCTTCCTACAATGGACATCAACATCAGGCATCACCGTAGTTTAGTGTTGGTTAGAGGTATGAAGAACATTGACCAATTTGTTTACTTGATCTTTCCTTTTGATTTATCTTATTGCTCTCATTCCAATGACCTCTCGATGATGTCTAATCTAAACGTTTTAGGGAGAAATAAATGGGGCATTGATCATTATCTTTTGTTTGTTGTGCTTGTTGGATGTTTTTGTAATATAACCTTGGCGAATACTTGCTTTGTTAGGTATGTATGGGGGATATTTTGAACAACTTGTTGACTATTACATGGGAAGGTTTTTCCTTTCTATGTTTTGGTCTGAGATGTTTGAAGTGTCTAACATACATCCTAATAAGGTTTCATATGCCAGGTGTGAACAAGAATACTCCTATTTGTTTGGTGAGTTAAAGTTCATCTCACTAGATACAACGCCATCTTGGTTTTTATACCTTGATGCATTGTATCTATGTGTGTTATCAAACATAAGGAAAGTTATACTCTTTACATCCCCAATCTCTGATAAGAAATACATCATCATCATTAATCATCACATCTAATAAAGTCTTGATGAATCATAGACATATTGGAGTTTTGCACTTTCTCAAAATCAAGGGTTGATCCCTCTCATTCTTCTCTATCCTCTTTCATGCTAACATGCTATCATGGCATCAATGCATCCCTCTTGCATTCATAAAACATCAACATACCCATCCTACATACTCATACATAACATCATAATAGGAAACATCATTCATCTCATTTGCATCCTCATTATCATTTAGATCCGTTAGTCTAACCATCCATACATCCATCTTGAACATCTTTGTCGCGTGATCGACCCTAAAATCCAAATTTTTGTCCGATATCTCAAGGGGCTAGTATACCAACATAATTCTTCTCGTTGGGGTAGCAGTGGAGCATCTAAAAAATTTGAATTTTTTTGAATTTTGATCTTGCTTGTGTTATTCTTTGAACCAACACAGTAGGTACATTGCTTCAAAGAGGGGCAAAATGTAGACACTCAAAATATTTTGATTGCCATCATGCACTTGATTCACTAACACCAATTCTTCCTTAATCACTTCCACACTAACCAATTAATTGAATAATCTTTATTCAATTAATTAAATTCATCAAAATTTCCTCCTTTAATTAGATAATACACTTTATTAGATTATCCTAATATTCTTCCTTTAATTAATTAAATCAATCTTATTTAATTAAAATCCTCATATTCTTCCTTTAATTAAATAAATCAATCTTATTTAATTAAAATCCTCATATTCTTCCTTTAATTAAATAAATCAATCTCATTTAATTAAAATCCTCATGTTCTTCCTTTAATTAAATAAATCAATTTTATTTAATTAAAATCCTAATGTCATCTCATTTAATTAAATAAATCAATATATTTAATTAAAATAATAATATCCCAATATCCTCTCATTTGATTTAAATAAACTCAAATATTTAAATTAAATGTCACAATCAAACTAATTTCATCTAAGTTAATTAATCCTAGATTAATTAACTCCTAACACTAATCCCCCATTCCTCTATCTTTTAACTCCAGCCTTGGGTAAGTCAACCTAATCAATTTGCACATGTAAATCAATTTATTTGATTTAAAATTACCCTATTTTCATTCAAATATGGCATATTCTTGGAATATTCTACCCATTTGAATTATCCCTCCCAAAGGACTTTTATCCTCCACCTTTGCATTAAAGGCTCTTACATGGCATTGAAGGCTCTTACACCTCCTCTTACACAAGCCACCTCTTGGCTTTCAAATCTCAACTACATGCATTTAACATGCACATTGTTTAAAATGTGCTCCACCTCCCTTCATTAGCATGCTGACAAGTGGCACAATGCCATTGGTCCCTTTTTTCAATCCCACATTCTCCCCATTCTTCACTCTTCAATCCATCTTCCTTATAAATAAAGCCCTTCTCTATTGATTTGAGGGACACAACTTCATGCAAATCCATTATAGTCATTTGATTTCAAAGCATCCATGATTTCATCCACAATTTCATCTAAGTTAGCATAGAATTTCATCATCCATAGCTAGGTTATTGACATTTAGTATCAAGAATCACACACCCATCATCAAGCTTATCAAGGGATTGGGAAAGGGATTCTTTCCACATCATAGAAGCACTAATCCCCCTATGGGATGCTGGTTTGAGCATTAGAATAGTATTTCATTAGTAATTTATTTGGTATTTTACTTTGTTTTCATGTTCTTGTGTTCAAATTAATTTCATAGGTAATGCTTGTTTACACTTGTTTAAAGACTAATGTTTGATTGTTTTTTCATGTTTGAGCAGGTCTAGGCAAAGCATTCATAGAAAAAAATTACAAAAAAAAATTCTGGCACATTCGGGCATGTGTCCTCTACTTATATTGAAAGATTTAGAAAAAAAATATCATCTTTTACTTGTACTTAGGGTGCTCAGACATACACCTGCTTCTTATCTTTTTCCTAAAAATTTAGTACCATTGCATTGAAATTTCAAAATTTCACAAAAAATATTTACTTTTTTCTAAAAAATGACTAGTAGCCTAGAAGCTACATTTAATTTGTTACAACTTTTGTTCTTACATATTTTTCAAATTATGTTAATAACCTATTCAAAATTTTATGTCAAGTTGCTTAACTCTGATTTTCTAAATTTTCATCACCACTTAGAGGCCTAGTTTGGACCCCCATGATGTTGTACTAACCCATGTTCCAAATCTTTTTACTTTGGGATCTTTAGGTTTTGACAACAGAATATCTATATAACCTTCTATAAATTAATCTTCAATCTCATAAGGCAACTTAGGGATCCATGAGGTTTTGGGGTTTGCTACTTCTATGAAACAATGATCCTTGTTCACCATAAAAGTTACCTCATTCTCATACTTCTAGACCAAACTAGATGGTATCCTATATCTACTTTGCATCTTAGTTTACAAGTTCTTGAATAATCCCCAATAGAAAGTATAGTATATTCTTCCTTATTTTGAAAAAAATTCATATGTTGTTTGATCTATGTTGCTACCGGAGTGAATTTGTCCCAAATCTTACCCTTAAAACTAGACCCTCATTTAAAAACAAGAAAGTAAGGCATATAATCAAGGAACCAAACCTAAAATTATAATTGGTTTCTTTTGTCCCCTTCAAGTTCTTCATTAGCTTCTCTCTCAATAGCTCACATAGATCAAATTTGGCACCTTCATTTACCATTTAATTTGTGGTGTGAATTACAATGGCAATGGAATACCCTTCTCTATTTGTGAAGTAAATTTCATATGCAATTCCCATTGATGCATACCGGACGTTGAGATCAATGATATATTTCATTGTGAGTGTTCTCTTATCAAATTTGGCACCAGTGAGCTCCATAGCCATTTCATTCTTTATAGATTTTAGCATTGAGACTAGTCTGGAGGCACAAAGAAAAGTAACTACCCTAATTGCATCCTTTTTGATCATGTAGGGTTTTTCTATCCAAATGAAATTCTCATGAATTTAGCTCAAGATAATTATTACCCATTCCTTACATGTGTAGAAGTATAGAAAATATTTCCAGATATCCAACCCTTTCACAACAACATTTGTGTACTCTGGCTTATATACTCCATTTGCATTCAACAAATCATATCAAACCACTTCAAAGGATGGAGTGTGGTCAATCTCTTTCAATTGGGCGTGGATGTAGATCCTTGTATATTCCTAGTATACAATATCCACTAATTTTTTTGAAAACGTGCCATCTTTGTCTACTTCCATTACTTTAAATGGAAACTTGTATTTGGGCTTGGGCTTTTCAACCACATTGATCACCTAAGGGCTCACCATTGAAATTTCTTTAGAAATCTTCACACATCATCACTAAGGTTTCATAGAGATAGATTGAAAACCTAAACACACTTCTTCACTCTAAACACAAAAACTTTTGATTGCAAATGTGAAAAAATGATCCAAATAACATCCAAAAGGTCTTTTACTTGCTTCAAATTTCTATCATGAATGCATTCATACTTTGTTAGGTAAACCCTCTACTGTAATTCTTTGCATCAACACAAGGATGAAATAAATATCAACACGCCTCCACAAACCATTCACTTGCTCTGGAACCTTTATCAAAAGATTCATTCTTGTTCAGCAGTTCCGCACATCGAATGAATTAAACCAACTCATCTTTTATGCTGAAATCTTTAGCATTTTGTCCCTTTTCAGGGGAAAAATGGTTTCCAAATGAAAAATCCCTGTGAGATAGTGCTCTATTTTACTTTGTCTTATGATCTTGTGCAAAATGCACAAGCACAATATTATCCTTCTCATTTTCTTTAGCTTTCTTTTCCTTCCAAACTCTTTTCATTAACCTTCTTTTGTTGATTTAGGGTTTCATCCTTCTTCCAATTTTGAATAGGTGGCTTCACAAAACCACTTCTAATTTTTTTTTCTTTATGCCCAACCTTATTGTATTTATGGAACACTATGTTGTGATCTTGAAAAGATTTGTTCCTCTTAGCCTTAGTTCTACACTCTATAGCCTTGTGACCAAAATATTTTCATACATAGCAATATCCATGAAATGAAATAGTATTGTATCTTTGGGGCACAAATGATCTTCTACTAGTGTTATCATTTCTTCTCTATCTACAATCAATAGCCTTATGCCCAAATTTATTGTAGGAATAAAAATTACTATTGAAAGATTGAGAATACTTAGTAGGATCAGACTTTCTAAAGTTCTTACTCTGAACATGAGTGAATCCACCTTCTTTCTTGTTATCTTGTTTTTTCTTTGTATCTCTGGAGGCATTCTTCTTATAATCTTCAAAGGAAGATATCTCGTCCTTTCCTTCTACTTTAAATTTATTAGTTGATCGGATTATTGCATGTAATTTTCCTGAAATTTTCATCAGCCTTCCCGATTTTTAACCCTTTTGGCGTCTGGCTCCCGGTCGGAAAAAAGGTGGCAATTATTTTAATTTTTTATATTAAAAGCATTTAGAACGTCAATAGAGAAGGCCAGTGAAATTAAATGTCGATTGGCATCAACATTAATTGTTGTATGGTTTCCGTGTAGTGGCGATGGTTGTAATAACAGGTCTTCCATTTAAAACCTCAAAAAACATAGCAAAAGTTTGTACAATTTTCAATAAGGCATTGTTGGGTGTCGTTCTATGGATTTACCTGCTATTAGAGCTGTTTGCTAGGAGGGTGAGCTTCTTTGAAGGTGAAAGTTCGATCATTCATTGTTGAGCTTTTGTGAAGGTGGTTGGAGGTTATTTTGTGTTTTTTGCATGGGTCGATGAATGTAAAAGCAATACAAAAGTATCAGCTTTGATAAAATTTTCCCCATTTTTGAAGTCATTGGAGAAAGAAGGGAGCTGAGAGAATGGAAGTGGGAAGAGGTGCATTTGGGAAACCCCTTTAAGGCAAGCAAGAAGAGGTGCATATTGAAAAAATCCTTTGTAAAGTATTTCAAAAATAGTTTATGTTATTTTCCCTAGGGCACTGTTGATTGTTGTTATGTGGCTTTACCAATATTGTTTCATTTATGGTTTTCATGTAGTCGCGATGGTTGCAAGGAAATATCTATATTGTTTCATTTATGATTTCCATATAGTGGTGATGGTTGGAAGGCAATAAAACAGTTTAAATGCTATTTTCAACAAGGCACTATTGGGAAATAAATTTGTCTGTGTGCGGGGTTATTTTGTTTTTTTTTGCATGGGTTTGTTATTGTGAATTCTTTTGTTTTGTTGGTTTAGGGTTTAGGGTTTAGGGTCACTGCGAATTCTTATTTTATTTTATTTTTGCATGGGTTTGTTACTGTGAATTATTCTGTTTTGTGGGTTTTTTCATCTGGGTCACTGTTGAAACCAATATTGTTTCATTTATGGCTTCCATTTTGTGGTGATGGTTGCAACACAATAAAATAGTTAATGTTATATAGTTTATGTTGTTTTCCATAAGGCATTGTTAATTGTTGTTCTCTAGCTTTGGCTATATTGTTTCATTTTCGATAAGGTACTGTTGAAAAAATAATTTGTGTGCATGCGGGGTTATTTTGTTTTTTTTGCATGGGTTTGTTACTATGAATTCTTCTGTTTTGTGGGTTTTTTCATCTGGGTCACTGTTGAAACCAATATTGTTTCATTTATGGTTCGCGTTTTGTGGCTATGGTCGCAACACAATAAAATATTAAATGTTATACAATTTGTGTTGTTATCTATAAGGAATTGTTGACTATTGTTCTCTAACTTTAGCTATATTGTTTCATTTTTGATAAGGTACTATTGAAAAATGAATTTTTCCGTGTGGGGGATTATTATTATTTTTTTGCATGGGTTTGTTACTGTGAATTCTTCTATTTTGTGGGTTTTTTCATTTGGGTCACTATTGAAACCAATATTTTTTCATTTATGGTTCGTGTTTTGTGGCAATGGTCACAATGCAATAAAATAGTAAATGTTATATAGTTTATGTTGTTATCCATAAGGCATTGTTGATTTTTTTTCTCTAGCTTTGGCTATATTGTTTCATTTTCGATAAGGTACTATTGAAAAAAGAATTTTTTCAGGTGCAAGGTTATTTTGGTTTTTCTTTTGCATGGGTTTGTTACTGTGAATTCCGCTATCATCTATGACACTGTTGAAACCAATATTATTTCATTTATGGTTTCCATGTGGTGCCGATGGTTGCAAGGAAATTAAATATTTTATGTTATTTTTGCTAAGGCAATGCAATAACATATTATATTTAATATAGTTTAGGTTGTTATCCATAAGGCATTGTTGAATGTTGTTCCCTAGCTTTGGCTAATTTGTTTCATTTTCGATAAGGTACTGTTGAAAAAAGAATTTGTTCGGGTGCAGGGTTATTTTATTTTATTTTTTCATGGGTTTGTTACTATGAATTTTATTGTCGTCTACAACACTATTGAAACCAATATTATTTCATTTATGGTTTTCGTGTGGTGTTGATGGTTGGAAGGAAATTAAACAGTTAATATTATTTTTCACTAAGGAATTGTTTACAAAGCTTTGGCTATATTGTTTCATTTTTTATAAGGTTCTATTGAAAAAAGAATTTGTTCACTTACGGGGTTATTTTATTTTTTTTGCATGGGTTTGTTACTGTAAATTATTCTATTGTGTGGATTTTTATTAGAGATTTTAGGAAAAATAATAGAAGCAAGAAAATAATTCAAGTCATAATATCGTGCTTCCTCATTATTTCTTTCATTCAAATACAATACATATTTATAGGACTAGACTCTCCCATTTTATCAGAGAGATCCTATAACAACTCTCTAATATAGATGAGCTATTTTTAATAGCTCATAATACAAACAAATAGTCGTACTAAAAAACCTAAAAAATAATGGAATATTAAACCACCTATACTTATGTGAGTTGTTATTACGACTCACTTTACCTTACACACCACATTATTATTTTAATTCATGTGAACACTAATTCCCAACACCCCCCCTTAGTGTGAACATGGTATGAACTCATACCCTTCATCTGCAGTATGCTCACCCCTGTGCCATGTCCAATTTACTCATGACCTTGATCCAAAGAAAGGATCTCTCCTCCCATGGTTTTAAACAGGCTTACCACAAACCTTGATGTGAACATGAACCTCCACCATCTGTCCACCACTTGTGGTTTTCTAGATCCTCCCGCAAAACCTTTCAAGATCCATGAACTGCATTACACTGGTGATTTTGTTTTCCACTATGCTTGTACATTAGGGAAGTAATCTACACAAATCAAAAAAACCATACGGGAAAAGGTTTCACATTATATTCCATAAGAACACAATGTTCTTAATTATAGTCACTATTGTCGATCACTGCCACTCAATCTAGAACAACATAGGAAACTGCCACTGCCACTAGAAGCTTCCTTTGAATTTTAGCCAATTTGGCATGAAATGGGAATGGAACATTGATTATTATTCCCCCCCACAATGTAAAATTTCCATTCATTCACACAACCAGGAACATTGAAAAGAAAATCATATCAAGTTGCATACTACTAGCCGGATCTTGCTATCTAGATCTTGTTACACATGGCCATTATTTCTAGTGAATGTATTCACTAATCGACCATCTTTCAATGAAGTATGACACTTAGAGGACCTTCATAGTCAGAAGATCTCTACAGTCATCTACTCTCCAACATAATTATTTTTTAGTATTCACTCACCAAACTGAAAAGCATAAAGAAAACACACTGATGCAGGAGTATCCTTGGTTCTTGGCAATCTTGCATCAACCCAAAAATATTTTCTTTTAGTTTTGTTCTTATTTTTTTCTTGCTTAGTTCATGTTGGAAGACTCATCATATTTGTTCACTAGACCCTGTGGATCTTTGTGTACATCGTGGACATGTTCATTTTCCTTATTCCAAGATTTGAGCGTGATTGGATCTTTTTCCGACAAGTTATTGCTTCCGGAGTTCATGACAGTTTCTTGAACTGGCACCAGAATAGTTTCCAAGCCTAACGACTAATTTTATCATTCGTGGATCATCCCCATGACTTGTAGATCTCAACTATTTGATCTTAAATGTTTCGTGGAGTGTCCCCGACCTTCATTATAGGTCCACGCTTCATTCTATGCACTTGTTGATGGAGTACTTCAAATTTGAGGCTGATATGCTCATGCACACATTACATTTTCTTTCCTTGGATTATGTGATGATCTTTGGCCGATGTGGGTGTTTCCAGAATTGTAGATGTGATATAAAGCTTGTAATTGATCATTAGGATAGCAGTAATTAAGTAGAATTTGATCCAAAAGGATAATATAGATTTGATTTGTAATAATCAGCTCGTATATAGGAGCATGTTAGAATGTTTTATTTTTAAGCATGTTGTATCAGGCTTGTGAGCCAAATCTATAAGCCCGAATGTTGTCGGCCGAATGTAACTGAGATCTTTGTTAATGTGAATATTTGCACCTACATTTTCCTCCATATTTTGTGTTGCTTTTGTTGTGTTACTCTTGCTACACGGTCTAGATTGTTCTCCTTGATGACCCTCCTATTGTGGTTGTGGAAGATTGGTATCAGAGTGAAATTTTTTCCTTGTTCGATCGTCAAATTTTGTGAGTCCTATTGAAGATTTGTTGTGGGGTGGCAGATTGAGGATCCGACCTACAGCTGTAGAGGACTTGTGTAAAGATGGTGGGAAGAAGAAATGTTAGAGTAAATGGAGTGCATGGAAATATAGACCCAACTTTAATGGAGATGTTGAGAGGAATTGTTGCTAGATTAGATGTAGTCAAAACGGCCTAGAGAAGAGGTCGACCAGTTGATGATGTGAGTGATGAAGAGGTAGAAGTATAGGAAGAAAGAGGAAGATATGAACAACCTAGCCTGGATCATGGAGAAGAGAGGTTCATAAGAGCCCTAACTAAAGTGAATACAAGACCACATTTGAATCCACTAGATTATAATGGTAAGTTGGATTCAAAAGAATTGTTTGATTGGATTACAAAGATGGAAAAGTATTTTGAATTTTAAGGTACTACTGAAGACAAAAAGGTGGAGTTTTCTTGTACAAAGTTGAGAGGAAATGCATCCCTTTGGTGGGAACATTTGCAGATAGATAGGAAAAGAAGAGGAAAAGAAAAGATAAAATCATGGAATCGGATGGTGAACAAGTTGAAAACAAAGTTTATGCCTATAGATTATCAGATTAGTTTTTTCTGAAAGTTGCAAAATTTGAAGCAGAAGGAATCTAGTGTGACAGAGTATACTGAGGAATTCTATAAGTTGAATATTTGATCTAGAAATTCAGAGGATGATATTGAGCAAGTAGCTAGATATGTGAATGTTTTGAGGTCATCTATAGAGGATGAAATTAGTTTTATCAATTTGGTGAGTGTGGAGGAAGCATATCAGTGTGCCCTAAAGGAAGAAGAGAAGTTGAATAAAATACATGAGCAGAGGCAGAGATGAAGAGGTGGAACATTTCAAAGAGGAATAACTTTTACTAGAGGAGGAAGAGGATATTTTCCAGATCAGAACAAGGATAAGGAGGTTAGTAAGAATGAAATTTCATACTAGAAAGGTTATGGTAACTCTTGTAGAAGAGGAGGATATGGTGGTTACCGAAATGAAGGATATAGAAGAGATGATAGAGGATAGGAGAAAAAAATATTTAGGGAACTTGTTTTAAATGTGGCGGAGAAGGACATAAAGCATTTGAATGTAGTCAGGGAGAGACAAGTAGGAAGATAGAGAATGATAGAAGGACAAAATTTGTTGAGGAAGAAATTATTGGATCATCTAACAAACCGGAAGATAGAGAAGTGTTGGTGAATAGAAGAGTGTTGTGTCAAAGTGAGTTGGAAAAGGAGCCACTGTAGAGAAATAATTTGTTTTAGACCAGATGCAAGGTGAATGGTAAATGTTGCAAGGTGATTGTTTACAATGGAAGTTCTAAGAACCTGGTTTCTAAAGAGATGGTGACTAAATTGAAGTTGGAAAGGTTGAAACACCTGAAGCCCTATCAGATTGCTTGGATTCAGGATTAACATAAGATACTAGTAAGTGAACAATGTTTGGTGAAATTGAAGATAGGAAATTACCATGATGAAGTTTTGTGTGATATTATGCCTATGGATGTATGCCATTTTTTGTTGGGAAGGCCTTGGCATTATGATATACAAGCTATTCATGGTGGAAAGAAGAACATATATACCATTGTTGCTAATGGGATGAAGTAGACTTTGTTTCCATTGGAAGATGTTCCTATAGTTGAGGTTTGTACAAGTACAAGAGTTTTCTTGGTTGATGGAAGGAGATTCTTGGATGGGTTGACACATGAGAATATGTGCTATACCTTAGTTCCTAAGAAGACTGAAGATTTAAAGCATGTAGAAGAACAACAAAAAGAGATAAAGGAATTGCTGACAGAGTATGAAGAGATCATTTTAGATAATGTACCTGATTGATTACCACCTATGAGGAGTATTAGTCATTGCATGGATCTAATTCCTAGAGCTTGTTTTCCTAATAAAGAAGCACACCGGATGAAACTGATAGAGAATGACGATTTGAATAGACAAGTGCAAGAATTGTTGAGGAAGGGTTTGATCAGAGAAAGCTTAAGTTCATGTGCAGTACCTATTGTGCTAGCACCTAAGAAGGAAGGAGAATGGAGGATGTGTATATATTCTAGAGACATAATCAAGATCATGGTGAAGTATAGATTTCCTTTACCCTGAATGGATGACATTATGGATTGTTTGAGTGGAGATAGATACTTTACAAAGATAGATTTGAAGAGTGGATATCATCAAATCAGAATCAGAGAAGGGGATGAGTGGAAAAAAGAATTCAAGACAAATGAAGGATTGTATGAGTGGTTGGTGATGCCTTTTGGATTGACAAATTGACCGAGTAATTTAATGAGGTTGATGAATGAGGTATTGAAGAAATTCTTGGGTAAGTTTGTGATTGTGTATTTGGATGACATCTTGATTTTCAGTAAGAGTAGAGAAGAACATTTGTTGCATGTATAAGGAAAGTTTTGCAGAGGTTGAGAGAGGAGCAGTTGTTGATAAACATTAAGAATTGTAGTTTCATGAAGGAGTTGGTATATCTAGGATTTGTGATATCTGTGGATGGATAGAAGATGGATCCTGAGAAGGTAAGAGAAATTGTTGAGTGGCCTACACCAAATAGCATTGGAGAGGTGAGATCATTTCATGGATTAGCTAGTTTCTACAGAAAGTTCATTAGGAATTTCAGTTCTATTTGTAGTCCTATGACAGAAACAATGAGAGGAGATAAGAAAGATTTTAGATGGACATCTGGATCAGATTGAAGTTTTGAGTTGTTGAAGTAGAAGGTGACTGAGCAACCTGTGTTGGATTTACCAGATTTTAATAAGGTATTTCAAGTAGACTGTGATGCAAGTGGAAATGCAATCAGAGCAGTGTTGAGTCAAGAAGGAAGACCTGTAGCTTATTTCAGTGAGAAATTGAATGATGCTAGGAGAAGATATTCAGTGTATGATCAAGAATTTTATACTATAGTTCAATCCTTGAAGAAGTGGAGAAATTATTTGTTTCCTAAGGAATTTGTGTTGTATACGGATCATTAAGCATTGTAATATTTGAACAGTCAAGGTAAGTTGAATTAGAGACACATGAGATGGGTAGAATTCTTGCAAAGCTATAATTTTGTTTTGAAGCATAGGAGTGGAAAGCCAAATAGAGTTGTTGATGCATTGACTAGGAGAAGGAATTTACTGACATATATGAGAGTGGAGGTATTAGGCTTTGATGAGTTGGAGAACTTGTATGAGGGAGACCCAGATTTTCTAGAACCTTGGAGAGCATGTAACGAA
>VDFB02265814.1:212210-227989 GCA_007258455.2 Sequoia sempervirens
TGTGCCTTAGTTACCCATTCATACCTCATCATAGGCCGACATCAAGTGATTTTGAATAAAATCCTGAAAGGAAATTTAAAATATTTTGAATTTGGGGCCAAGGGGGACTCATTTGCCACCTATGGTGAATGGGTCCCACCTAGGATTTGAAAATGTGTGTCAGGAAATATGTTGTATTTAATGTTGTTTGTTGGGATAATACTCAAAAATACACTTAATTAATCATATGAGAGCATAAAGGGGGAAAATAAAGCATGAGAAAGGGATAAATAGTGAAGATGTGCCTAGAAAAGTGTGAAAGCTTGTTACAAGACTTTACAACACTTCAAACTAGGACTTGTTGATGAATAAAAAGGTGATTTTTAGGTGAATTGTAATTAATAGAGTCTAGAAGAATGTAGAAATGTCTAACAACACTTCCCAACACCTTCACAAGACGTCATTCTTTGAGTTTTAGTACCTAAATAAGCATGTTCAAGCCATGTCATGACATAAAATCAAAGCAACATAGTTCCAACACCATGAAACAAGACCTAAAAGGCCATGAAAATGACAAGGGGCCATTTTTCTATGACATAGCAATAAAATATTAAATGTTATACAATTTATGTTGTTTTCCATAAGGCATTGTTGATTGTTGTTCTCTAGCTTTGGCTATATTGTTTCATTTTCGATAAGGTACTGTTAAAAAAAAAATGTCGGGTGGGGCTATTTTTTTTTTTTGCATGGGACTATTCTTGTGTATTCTACTATCATCTACGACACTGTTGAAACCAATATTGTTTCATTTATGGTTTCCATGTGGTGCCGATGGTTGCAAGGCAATTAAACAGTTTATGTTATTTTCGCTAAGGCATTGTTTACAATAAAATTCTCATGTGTGGGGTTGTTTTTTTTCCCTTGCATGTGTTTGTTGTTGTGAATCCTTTTGTTTTGTGGTTTTTTTTGTATAATCCACTGTTTAAAAAAAAATGTTGGGCTGAGGGGTTGTTCCATTTTCTTGGGTATGGATTTGTTAGTATGAAACCTCATGTTTTGTGGTTTTCCCCGCCTTGAGGTTTTTTAGAGCTTGCATTTAAAACTTGTGGAAGTAATAAAATAGTTTATGGTAATTTCCACAAGGCATTGTTGATTGTTGTTCTATGGCCTTGAATAAATTATTTTATTTGTAGTTTCTATGTAGTGGCGATGGTTGCAAAGTAATAAAATAGTTCTTGTTCTTTTTGATAAGGCATAGTTGGCTATTTTTGTGTGGCCTTCGAAAATAGTTTGCACTATTTTCCATAAGGCATTGGTGATTGTTGACCTATCGCTTTAGCAATACTATTTCATTTGTGGTTTTTGTATACTAGCGATGGTTGAATGGGAATTAAATAGGTCCTCTCTTTATTCTTTTCAAAAGATAGTTATAATTTTTTGAAGCCTCAATAAGGATTTCTTAGAATGACAGGTTGTATATTAAGTGTGAGATGAAACATTGGTCTCACTATTGATTATAGTGGCAGATCAACATACATTGTCCACCAGCGTAATCAATGGTGATATCAATGTTTTTTATTAAACACTTAATATACATGCTATCGTACACATGAATGTTGTTTGCATATAATTTCACAAACATACATATCTTCACATAGGGAAAATAAAATGAAACACAACAAAAGAAGGCTTGCTCTCCACCCTACCATATTTGGTCATGGAGTCTCATAGGATCTCACTAAACCCTTTAGTAAGAACATACATTTTCCACCACTATGATCAATGGTGAAACCAATGTTTCTTATTGCACTTAATATAGAGCCTATTATTCTAAGTTATGCAACTATAGCAATATCAAAGATAGACATATGCAACATAACTTTATGAACTCACATGTAGTAGCAATATACTCTACACTCAACCAACAAAAGAAGATTAAAACCACATAAATCAAATGAAAAAATTATGAAACCTGTTGTTTTGTGGTTTTCCCTTATTGTGTGCACTTTGGCCAAAAATTTCATCAGCCTTCCCGATTTTTAACCCTTCTGGTGTCTGGCTCTTGGTCAGAAAAAAGGTGGAATATTTTTTTATTTTTTATATTAAAAGTGTTTGGAATGTCGATAGAGAAGGCCAGTGAAATTAAATTCAGGTTGGCATCAACATTAATTGTTGTATGGTTTTTGTGTAGTGACGATGGTTGCAAAGTAATAAAATAGTTCATGTTCTTCTCGATAAGGTATTGTTAGCTACTTTTGTGTGGCTTGCGATAATAGTTTGCACTATTTTCCATAAGGCATTGGTGATTGTTGAGCTATGGATTTAGCAATACTATTTCATTTATAGTTCTCATATACTAGCGATGGTTGGAAAGGAATTAAATAGGTCATATTTTTATACTTTTCGAAGGATAGTTGTTATTTGTCTAGGCCTCAATAATGATTTCTTAGAATGACATGTTGTATATTATGTGTGAGATGAAACATTGGTCTCACCATTGATTATAGTCATAGACTAACATACATTGTGGGTATGTGCAGGATCATGATGGGCCAAAAAGTGGCAATATTATGGGTATTTGTAGGGTATGTGGCTGATGACTTTTTTTTAACTCAAAATTGATGAAACAAAAAGGGTTTTTAGAGGAGATTCTCAAATTTCCACCAATATAAATTATGCTTTAATTTGAATTTAATAAATAATTATTATTCATTTTCTATTAGAATTATGACTAAAGTCCTAATCGATAGACTGATTGAAAAACATCTATAACTTTCAAACGGTATCACATTTCTTGAATCCAAAACATGTGTGCATTCTATGCTTCACATACTATAGGATTAAAAAAAAAAATAAAATTTCATGAAGTTTTGACCAAGTTAAGGTGGTCAGACATACAAAACTTTTATATTTTTTAAAAGTTGTAATAAAAATCATAATTAATTATTTACTTGGAAAAAATTACAAAAATATGCATCACATCCGGACATGAGTCCTCTACTTATATATAAAATCTTATAAAAAATATTATCATTTTATTATGGTTAGGGTGGTCGACGCCTTATTTTTCCTAAAATTTAAGTACTCTTGCATTGAAATTTCAAATTTTCACCAAATAGATTTTATTTATTTTAAATAAATCTAGTAGTTTAGAAACTACATTCAATTTTCTACATATTCTATTCTTACATATTTTTGAAATAATATAGATAACTTATTCAAATTTTTACGTCAAGTTGCCTAACACTGATTTTTCTGATTTTTTTGCCACTTAAGGGCCTGTTTTTTCCATGATGATCCTGCACATACCCTTTTCCACCAACGTAATCAATGGTGATATCAATGTTTTCTATTACACTTAATATAATACATGTGAAAAATGCATATACACACATACACACTCACACATACATATAAAAATTCAAATTTGCATGTATATACGCATACAAATGCATTATAGAAACATATATCTACACACATCTATATCAAGATGTTGTATGCACTCAAAAAATTGAATTGCATGCATATATGTTAATGTATATGCATATGTAGATGTATACATGCATACAACCATGTCCACAAGTATATATAAGAACAACTGAAAATACTGATACATGTGTTGAATAGGGCGATTGAACTTGCACCTTCATAGAAGCTTTCCATCCTGGCTCACAACTCTGATAGTAGGTAAAGCCCAAGAACAACACCCAACAATGCCTCATCAAAAATTGCATAGACTTTCACTATGTTTTCAAAGGTTTTAAATGACAAGTGTTATTACAACCATCACCACTACACGAAAACCATACAAAAATTAATGTTGATGCCAGAATGGTGAGCTTCTGTGAAGGTGCAAGTTCGATCATCCTTTGTCAAGATTCTGTGAAGGTGGTTGGAGGTTATTTTGTGTTTTTTGCATGGGGCGATGGTTGCAAAATCAATACAAAAGTGTCAGCTCTGATAATTTTTCCCTCAAAAATGAAACACAACAAAAGAAGGCCTGCTCTCCACCCTACCATATTGGTTCATGGAGCCTCATACGCTCTCACCAAGCCCCTGACCAAGAACATACATTCTCCACCACTGTGATCATTGGTGAAACCAATGTTTCTTATTGCACTTAATATAGAAACAATTGACACCACACACAAACCATAAATGAAACAATATTGGTCTCAACAGTGTCATAGACAACATCAAAATTCACAGTAGATCACCACAAAACGTGAACCATAAAAGAAACAATATTGGTTTCAACAGTGACCCAGATGAAAAAATCCACAAAATAGAAGAATTCACAATAACAAACCCATGCAAAAAATAAAAACCCCGCTCGTAGAAAAATTATTTTTCCAATAGTACCTTATCGAAAATGAAACAATATAGCCAAAGCTAGATAACAACAATCAACAATGCCTTATGGAAAACAACATAAACTGTATAACATTAACTATTTTATTGCGTTGCAATCATTGCTGCAAAAGAATAGATACATATGTTTCAATTGATAGTTGCAGTTTTCCTGTTCAAGATCTCAACATTGTGCATTTATTCTATCCATGTATGTGTGCTTGAAAATAAGTCATGCAATCATAGCAATATCAAAGATAGAAATATGCAACATAACTTTATGAACTCACATGTAGCAGCAATATGCTCTACACTCAGCCAACACAAGAAGATTAAAACCACATAAATCAAATGACAAAATTTTGATTGCATTCTACATTTTAACCATGTGCAACGATTGAATGTGGAATAAATAAAATTGGTAGAGAGGAAAAAAATAAATAGAAGAATTCACAGTAAAAAACCCATGCAAAAAACAAATAGAATGGGTTGAATGCTAGATATGATTATTGTCTGTATATATGATTTTTTAGTGCATCTAATTTCACATACATATATCTGCATGTAGGGAAAATAAAATGAAAGACAAGAAAAGAGGGCTTTCTCTCCATCATGCCATAGTTTGGTGAGAGCCTATGACGCTCCATGATTCAATATGGTTGGGTGGATATCACGCCTTGTTTTGTTGTGTTTCATTTTATTTCCCCTATGTACAGATATGTATGTATGTCATAGTAGATGCAAACAACATTGATACATACTGATCCCTATGTTTATTCTTTTGGGACATTCTTGGAATGATAAGTTGTATTTTAAGCGTTATATGGAACATTGATGTCACCATTGATCGCAGTGATGGACAATGCCTTGTTTTGTTGTGTTTCATTTTATTTCCCCTATGTGTAGATATGTATATATGCCATAGTAGATGCAAACACCATTGATACATATTGATCCCTATGTTTATTCTTTTGGGACATTCTTGGAATGATAAGCTATATTTTAAGTGTTATATGGAACATTGATATCACCATTGATCATAGTGATAGACAATGTATGTTCTTGGTTGGTTGTTTTGCAAGAACATAGACTATTTTTTTAAATTCTTTACAAAGAGTTTTCCAAATGTGCCTCTTCCTGCTTGCTTTCTTTTAGTTTCCTTCTTTGTCCAGCCACTGTAAAAAGCCAAAAAAAAATGTTTTAGAGGAAAAAACTAGAAAACAAAAGAATTCATAGTAACAAACCCATGCAAAAAATAAACAAAATGGGTTGCATGTTGGATATGAATATTTTTTGTATATAATAATGTTTTATGCATCTAATTTCACATACGTAGATATCTACATGTAGGGAAAATAAAATGAGTGACAAGAAAATATGACTTTCTCTCCATCTTGCCATAGTTTGGTGAGAGCCTATGATGCTCCAAGACCCAATATGGTTGGGTGGATAGCATGCCTTTTTTGTGTTTCATTTTATTTTCTTATGTGTAGATATGTATTTATGTCAAAGTAGATGTAAACAACATTCATACATACTCTTCCCTATGTTTATTCTTTTGGGAAAATAGTTGTTATTTGTTTGAACTTCAATAGGGCATTCTTGGAATGATAAACTATATATTAAGTGTTATATGAAACATTGAATCCTTTTTTTATTATTTATTTTCCCTCATAGTGTTAATGTCTCTACAAAAAAATTGAGAGATCATGTTGTGTTTTGAAAATCTTGATGACCTTGTCATTTTATTGGTGTTCTATATTTCCTGTATGTGCTTTGGTCAGGGTTCTTGTCAGCCTTTGTTATTTTAATTGAACATTCAACCCTCATGTTGTTGTGGCATAGAGCTCACAGTTAGCTGTCAGCGTTGCAACTCTCAACTTTTTAAAGAGCATCCCCAACAATGTCGGTGGACTCTGGTTCTCTCCAGGCTGTTGAACAACCCTTGGACACCAATCTTGTAAGTCTATTCCTTATTTCCTTTTTTCTACTGAGAATTGCACTGGATCTTTGCCATGTGCATCCAACAAATTGTGAATATGCTTCATTTGAATTAATAGTCCTTGTAATATACAGTCTAACTAACTTATATTTGAGATCTTTATGTTTCCTTTTCCTTTTGGTTTGCTGGCCATTTGGGAGTGGCCTATGTGTTAGAAAAAAAAGGGTTGCAGTTTTGAGATGTGTCAATATTTCTATGTTCTTCCATGTTTATATTCAGTGAAAAATATAATCTTGTTTGCTTCTTACTCGACCTTTCCCTCCTTCCATATTAATCTATTATATTCAATTGTGAAGTAGTTGTGATCCTATAACCATGTATAATTATCTAAGTGTCTGCATATCGAATACCAATAATTGATTCATTTTGTGCTACCTCTTTCCCCCACTTTTGCTTCTAGAGTCATGTCGCAACCTTGAACACCTCATTTCTTTGGCTTAGTTGAGAAAAAATTCCTTGTAGGATTCAAATGTATGGCCAACCTTGACAGGGCATGCAATCCGATCTATTGATGTTGGAGATGTCGTCCCATCTCTGGTTCTTCAGGTGATGTCTTTTCAGAAAATAGGTGGTGATCAAAGCCTAGTTGACCATTACAAATTTTTCCTCTTTGATGGTACCCACATGCAGATAGGAACTTTTCCTGCAAGATACAATGACCTTTTGTTTGCAGGGGTGTTGAAAATAGGTTCCATCTTGTGCTTGACAAACTATATGTATAGGAAGCTACGAGAATCAAGGTTGGCTATTGTTTTGCACTAATTGCACTTGTTGTTGTATGATTTCCTATTTGTGGGGACCACATTTTTTAATATTTGATCTTGGTTTGGTTCTAGGGCGATTGTTATATTGTCCTTAGATGTCAAAATGTTAGATTTTCAATTAATTAGAACACCTAGATATCTGTTTAAAGACCAAGAAGAACAAATGGTGGGCTTGGAGTCACCTTCCCCATCCAAACGAGCCTCAAAATTTTGGATTCATACATCCCCAACACAAAATAGTGCTCCTTCAAATATCAGTCTTGTTAAAGGCCTAAATATTTACCAAACCAGATGGAGAATAAAAGGTCAAGTGAAAACTAAAAGGGATATGTACCATTACGATAAACAAGGATGTGAGGGCCAAGTATTCAGCTTTGACATTATTGATAGTGCAGGAACAAAAACATGAATCACTTGCTTTAATGACATAGCATAATTGCATTATGATAGGGTTCAGGTGGGCCACACTTATTGTGTGTCAAAAGGATCGGTCAAACAAGCAGATAAGAAATTTAATAAGTTGAACAACCACATGGAAATTATTTTGGATAAAAACTCGATATTGAAGTGTTGTGATGATGAGACCTTTGTACCAGATAAAGCATTTAAATTCATCCTAATAAATGAAATTGCAAATTGCAGCAATGACACTTTGATTGATATTATTGGGGTTGTGGTGCATGTAGGAAAGGTATCAACTATTCAAAGAAAAGATCAATCTGAAATGATTCAAAGAACTGTGAAACTTAATGATTTTTCATCCTCTTGCATTGACATTAATTTTTGAGGCCCAAATTGGGGTGCAATGGGTGATGAGTTGGAAAGGTTGTGCATTCCTGGTTCAGTTGTCATACTTGCTGTTAGAAATGGTCGTGTTAGATATTTCAATGGATCTATTGTGAACACATTCGCAGGGACTATTCTATACATAAATCATGATATTCTGGAAGCACAGGCCTTGATGCAATGAGGACATGTTGAGCCACCTTCCATTGAGCCTTCCTGGAAAAAGCCTCAAGATGTTGCTTTGGCCAATGGTAGAGTCACTATTGGATATATCTTGGACCATTGTCTTGCCTTGCCAGAAACTTTGTAGGCTACTGTCAAGGAAACAATGAAATATATTAAAACTAATGCATTTTGTTATGTTGCATATCCCTTGCAGGCCAATGGAGAAAAAATGAAAGAAAAAGTGTGAAGATTCTACCAATAATATGTGGTACTGCCCTAAATGCCAAAAAATTGTGCCTAATTGCGACTTCCAATATTTGTTGCAGCTAAAGATGGAAGACCACACAAGCAAGACTTGGGCTAGTACTTTTGATGAGGCTACAACAAGCTTATTGCAGATGTCAACAAGAGAGATTTATATGTTGCAATATGAGTCTTCTACTGCAATGACTACTCAGTCTGTCATCAATGGTGTCATCTACACTTCTTGTGTTTTCACCGTTCTTATTAAAACTCAGACCTATAATTTAGAAACAACGCTTAAAACAACAATATTCAAAGTTGCAAGAATTAACTTTGAATTTGAGTGCAAGCTATTGCTATCATTTTTTTTTGCAATATCCTTTGTCAGGCAAGACTCCACAAAGATAATAGTGGTACTGCTCTAAATGCTAGACAACCTGCCTGATTGTGACTTTTGATATTTGTTGTAGTTTGGGTTGACTGGACATTTGTTTCCTTTTCCTTTTTTGGTATGCCCATCATATTAAAACACCTTTGCTTTCTGATCTTGTTGCTTTATTTCTTGTAGAACTAGTTATATAGTAAGACAATGCACTATAACTTATAATGTTTAACAAAAAATGATACACTTCTTTTGTTTTGTATTTTTTATTTCGCTTATACTTTTGTTTCCCTTTCAGTGTATGTCCCTCATTTTATTTTATGTTGTTTGGTTATAAAATTATATCACCCTATTCAACACATGTATCAGTATTTACAATTGTTCTTATATATACTTGTGGACATGGTTGTATGCATGTATACATCTACATATGCATATACATAAACATATATTCATGAAATTGAATTTTCTGAGTGGATACAACATCTTGATACAGATGTGTCCAGATATATGTGTCTATAATGCATTTGTATATGTATATGCATGTATATTTGAATGTTTATATATATGTGTGAGTGTGTATGTGTGTATATTCATTTTCCACATGTATCTATGAGGCCATGTGTTTATCTATATATAGATATGTCTAATTTTTAATATCAATATAGTTATTTGCTTCTTGTCTGTTTCGATTGCCACACAATTTTATCTCTCCACGCTTGTTGTTGGCTATAATTTTGGCTAAGTTGAATGCATAGTTATTTCACATTTGATCGTTGCACATGATTAAAATGTAGAATGTAATAAATTTTTGTCATTTCATTTCTCTTGTTTTAATCTTCTTGTGTTGGCTGAGTGTAGAATATTCTCATATATGTTATTTATAATCTTCTCATACTACTTAAATGTTTTCATTGCTACTTTGGAATGCCCATTCATAAAGTCATGCTGCATATGGATTTCATATGGTTCTCGGCTATAATGTTTGTTCCCTTCAACCCATACTTATTTCAATCTCATTACTATGCTTTTAATCTTCTAATGTTGGTTGAATGTTGAATATATTGGTCATGCCTCTTCATTCATACAACCATGTCACATATGGTTATCTTTGATTTTATTAGATTTTCATAACTTCATTTTTGTTATAATATTTCCTATGTAGTGTTCAATGATGACTATCCTCTACCAACTACGCAATACTTTTGTGATTTTTCTTGAGTCCAGGTTATTAAAATCTAGTGTTGCACATGATTAAAATGAAAAATGTAATCAAAATTTTGTCATTTGATTTATGTGGTTTTAATATTCTTGTGTTGGCTCAATGTAGAATATTCTCATATATGTCCTTTATAATCTTCTAATTCTACTTAAATGTTCTCTCTACTGTTTTGGCATGTCCATTCATAAAGTCATATTTCATATGGATATCATATGGTTCTCGGCGATAATGTTTGTTCCCTTAAGCCCATGCTTATTTCAATCTCATGACTATGCTTTTAATCTTTTAATGCTGGTTGAATGTTGAATATATTGGTCCTAGCTCTCCATTCATAAAGTTCTTTATAATCTTCTAATGCTACTTAAATGTTCTCTCTATTGTTTTGGCATGTCCATTTATAAAGTCATGTTGCATATGTATATCATATGGTTCTCGGCTATAATGTTTGTTCCCTTAAACCCATGCTTATTTCAATCGCATGACTATTCTTTTAATCTTTTAATGCTGGTTGAATGTTGAATATATTGGTCCTAGTTCTCCATTCATAAATCCATATCACATATATATGTATCTAAACGAAGATGCACAAAACACACATATATATCTATTTATACTTGTTGATACATGTAATTACATTTAAACTTATACATGTATATGTTCTCACATGCATTGAAAAGTATAGGTGTGGATATCTATGTATGTTGTGTAGCTCAAGCTATAGCCCAACACTGAACAATTCCTTATTAAGAATAACATAAACTGCTCAATTACTTTGGTAAGTTTTAAATGCAAGCTATTATTGCAACCATTGCCAATATATGGAACCCATACATGAAACAATGTTGTCATGACAAGCTATGCCAAGTAATGTTTATTTCCTCTGCTCAAGTAACATACATATATATCTACATTTAAACTTATTTATATTTGTTCTCACATGTATTGAAAAGTTTAGGTGTGGATATCTATGTATGTTGTTTACAAAAACACTTGTCACAGTGGTGGCTCATAGTCTTGATAGCAGCTGAAGCTATAGAATAACAATCAACAATTCCTTATTAAAAATAATATAAACTGTTCAATTGCTTTGGTAACTTTAGAATTCTAAATATTATTGTGGTCGTTGGCACTATATGGAAACCATACGTGTATGTGCAGGATCATGATGGGCCAAAAAGTGGCAATATGATGGGTATGTGGCTGATGACTATTTTTCTACTCAAAATTGATGAAACGAAAA
Organism: Sequoia sempervirens; assembly: GCA_007258455.2. Classification (NCBI taxonomy): domain Eukaryota; kingdom Viridiplantae; phylum Streptophyta; class Pinopsida; order Cupressales; family Cupressaceae; genus Sequoia; species Sequoia sempervirens. Next base: position 223,344 of record VDFB02265814.1, read on the forward strand.
GGGTTTTTAAAGGAGATTTTCAGCTTTCCACTGATATAAATTAAGTTTTATTTTGAATTTAATAAGTAATTATTATTCATTTTCTATTCAAATTATGACTAAAGTCCTAATTGATAGGCTGATTGAAAAACATTTATAACTTTCAAATGGTATCACCATTTTTGAATCCAAAACATGCATCACATTCTATGCTTTGTATACTATAGGATTAAAAAAATAAAATTTGAATTTCACAAAGTTTTGACCAAGTTAAGGTGGTTAGACATACGAGTTTTTATATTTTTTAAAAATTTGTAATAAAAAATTCATAATTAATTATTTACTTGGAAAAAAATTACAAAAAAATATGCATCACATCAGGGCATGAGTCCTCTACTTATATCTAAAATATTATAAAAAATATTATCATTTTATTGTGGTTAGGGTGGTTAGACAAACATCTACTTCTTATTTTTTCCCTGAAATTTAAGTACCACTGCATTGAAATTTCAAATTTTCACCAAATAGATTTTTTTTTAAACAAACCTAGTAGTTTAGAAACTACATTAAAATTTTCTACAGATTCTATTCTTACATATTTTTGAAATAATATAGATAAATTATTCAAATTTTTACGTCAAGTTGCCTAACTTTGATTTTTCTAAATTTTTTGCCACTTAAGGGCCTGTTTTTTCCATGATGATCCTACACATACCCATACATGAAACAATGTTGCCATGCCAGCCTATACCAAGTGATGTTTATTTCCTTTTCTCTCATGGTGATTTCTTTATAGAGAAGTCCATCTATGGATATATATGTGTGTTGCCTACATATAACTTTAGATGCATATATATCTGTATAGATGGGTATGTGTAGGATCATGATGGGCCAAAAAGTGGCGATATGATAGGTATGTGTAGGGTATGTGGCTGACGACTTTTTTTAACCTAAAATTGATGAAATGAAAAGGGTTTTTAAAGGATATTCTCAACTTTCCACCAATATAAATTATGCTTTATTTTGAATTTAATAAATAATTATTATTCATTTTTTATTTGAATTATGACTAAAGTCCTTATTGATATGCTAATTGAAAACCATCTATAGCTTTCAAATGGTATCACATTTTTTGAATCCGAAACACGCATCACATTCTATGCTTCACATACTATAGAATTAAAAATAAAAATTCATGAAGTTTTGACCAAGTTAAGGTGGTTAGACATACAAGTTTTTATATTTTTAAAAAGTTGTAATAAAAAATCATAATTAATTATTTACTTGGAAAAAATTACAAAAAAATATGCATCACATCAGGACATGAGTCCTCTACTTATATATAAAATATTATAAAAATATTATCATTTTATTGTGGTTAGGTGGTCAGGACACCCTTCTTATTTTTCCTAAAATTTAAGTACTCTGCATTGAAATTTCAAATTTCACCAAATAGATTTTTTATTTTAAATAAACCTAGTAGTTTAGAAACTACATTCAATTTGGTACAAATTTTATTTTTATATATTTTTTAAATAATATAGATAACTTATTCAAATTTTTACGTCAAGTTGCCTAACTTTGATTTTTCTGAATTTTTTGCCACTTAAGGGCCTATTTTTTCCATGATGATCCTACACATACCCAAATTTTTCTTTTTAAGTGTATATGTGGACTGTTTTATTACTTTGCAACCACTGCCACTACATGGAAATCATAAATAAAATAATATTTTTGAAGCTATTGAACAACAATCAACAATGCATGGGTATCAATTCCTTCCTATGTTTATTCTTTTCGAATGATACTTGTTATTTTTCTGAGCCTCAATAAGGATTTCTTAGAATCATAGACTATATATTAAGTGTAAGATGAAACATTGGTCTCACCATTGACCATAGTGGCAGACTACACATGTTCTTTCTTAGGGGTTTGGTGAGACTCTATGAGGCTATATGACCCAATATGGTAGTGTGGAGAGTACACCTTCTTTTGTTGTGTTTAATTTTATTTTCCCTATGCGCAGATATGTATGTGTGTGAAATTAGATGCAAGAAACATTCATATATACTACTTTGTATATTTATTCTTTTGGGATTACCAATTTAATCAACTTTTCTAGTTGGGAGCCACTTGTTGAAAGATGTTTTCCATAGGAAATATAAAATTAAACATGACAAAAGAAACCTTGTTGTCCATTGCATTCAATGATTAGATAAAATTTTCATATTACACTTAATATATAGCCTGTGATTCTAAGAATTCCTTTTTGAGGCTCAAAGAAATAATAACTATAAAGGTGCGTCTAACTTTAGATACATATATTGGTATAGATTTGTTTTTGCAACTGCATATATATCTATTACATGCGTTGGATGCATATGTAGGAATATGTTTCTTGGAAATATATACACATAAAAAGTATGTGTTTCATTTTTATTTTCCTGTGTGCATATATGTATGTATGTGAAACTAGATGCAGACAACATTCATATATACTCCTCCCCATGTTTATTGTTTTGGGAAGATAGTTATTATTTGTTTCATCCTCAAAAGGAATTCTTATAATAATAGGATTTATATTAAGCGTAATAAGAAACATTAGTCTCACCATTGATCACAGTGGTGGACAATGTATGTTCTTTCTCGGGGGTTTGGTGAGAGCCTATGAGGCTCCATGACCCAATATGGTAGGGTGGAGAGCAAGCCTTCTTTTGTTGTGTTTCATTTTACTTTCCCTATGTGCAAATATGTATGTTTGTGAAATTAGACATGGACAACATTCATCCCTATGTGTAGATATGTATGTGAAATCAGATGCAGAAAAAATTCATATATACTCCTTCCTATGTTTATTCTTTTTCATAAGATAGTAGCTATTTTTTTTGTAGGTCTATACTTAAACTTCTCCACAAAAAATTATTGCTACTTGGCATGGCTTGGCCCTGTGTCCATTCATCCAAAATTTTCAGAACATTTGACAAAAGAACAGGTACATATGTTTCAATTGACAGTTGAAGTTTTCTTGTTTGAGAGAAGAATTTTGCATTTATTCAAATTGCTCTTGTTAACTGAAACATGTTGTACCTATTCTTGTGTGAAGTAATTGTCTCAGGCTTAGAATTTTCAAGTTGTTTTTGTAAAAAAAATAAAAGGAAGAATAACATTCAAAACATATGTGAAATTAGATGTAGCCAACATTCATATATAGTACTGCCTATTATGCATGCAAGGAATGCAACACATATATGGGTAAGTGCATGGATCTGTGACACAATTTTGGCTCTTAAGATGCCACTTCTTTCTTTTCTTTTTTTTCTGAAATTAGGAAAATCTGATTTGCACAAGAAAATGAAGATAGTTACGCTCAAAATTTCAAAATGTAGCAAGAACAAATGTTGAAGTGCTCTGAGTCTAGTTTCTAAGCTACTAATTCTTTTTGAAATTAATGAATATTAAAGGTCTCAAAAAGGGGGGGGGAAACAGGTCCTATTTTTATAAAAAAAATAGCATAGTGCTTGAGGGCTCCCTCCCCCCTTTTTGATTAACTTTGTTTTAGAATTTCAAAAATCCCAACGATGAGAAATTAGATAAAACCATGTAGTTTATCCTACTTTTGGATAAATTTTTTAATGAATATATAATATTTTATGAATTTTCAAAGTGGACACATACTAAAAAGCTAAAATTTGAGCCTGCTCCCCCCTAATTTTTTTTAAAACTAATCAAAAATTTGAGTTTTTTTTTCATCATGTGTAGAATGGAGTCTAGTTTCAAAAAATGTAATTTGTTTTGCATTTTGATGAATGAGTAAAAATCTATCCTAAAACTAGCACATGTTGGTTTTTGACCAATAATAGAGGAATTTATAATAGAAGCTATGGATCAAAACCTTAACTAAATAAAAATTAAATAAGAATTATATATTTAGATAGCTAAGAGAGAGGTTAATGCTATCATGATTTTTTAAAAACTTGTATTGAAAGATGTGCAAATGAGACGGGGAGCACAGACGGAAATATGAGGAAATTCGACACTCTTTTAGAAAATCATGTCTTTTACATGAAAGGGTTGTCCAAACCTTTAGGTCAGATGCCCATTGCAAAATCCAACCCATTGGGTTGGTACTTCCCAATGCAACCTATTTGGTTGCTTGCCAAATTTGGTGTGCGCCAAATGGGTTGCTTCATTTGGCTAGCACCAAATGTAATTCATGACTTTTGGAATGCATTTCTCTAAACTCTTTGATTTTCTCTTTCTCTTCCAGGGAAGCTATATACATGAAATAAACATTTAAGTATAAGTTGACATTTACATATGGACATTTAATTTTTTATACTTTAAGTTATATTTCATCTATATAGGTAGGATGTTTGAGAGTGGTTTCGGATTTGTAGGAGTTATAATGCAAATTCTAGTTTTTGGAATATTTAAAAAAAATTCAGACTTAGTCAAATTTTAGTAATCAGCATGTCAAATTCAGTAATCAGGAGGTCAAATTATAGTAATCAGAAGGTCAAATTTCATCTTTCTCTCTCTATCTCACTCATTTTCATCTCTTATTCTCTAGACCTCTCTCTCTCACTATCTCCATCCCTTTATCTAACACTCTCTTCCTTGAGCTCAAGAACTACGTCTGTACATGTCCATCTCTCTCTCCTTCCCTC
>VDFB02265814.1:228089-255420 GCA_007258455.2 Sequoia sempervirens
ACACTTCTTCACTCTAGACACAAAAAATTTTGAATGCAAATGTGAAAAAATGATCCAAATAACATCCAAAAGGTCTTTTACTTGCTTCAAATTTCTATCATGAATGCATTCATACTTTGTTAGGTAAACCCTCTATTGTAATTCTTTGCATCAACACAAGGATGAAATAAATATCAACACACCTCCACAAACCATTCACTTGCTCTGGAACCTTTATCAAAAGATTCATTCTTGTTCAGCAGTTCCACACATCGAATGAATTAAACCAACTCATCTTTTATGCTGAAATCTTTAGCATTTTGTCCCTTTTTAGGGGAAAAATGGTTTCCAAATGAAAAATCCCTGTGAGATAGTGCTCTATTTTAGTTTTTCTTATGATCTTGTGCAAAATGCACAAGCACAATATTATCCTTCTCCTCATTTTCTTTAGCTTTCTTTTCCTTCCAAACTCTTTTCGTTAACCTTCTTTGGTTGATTTAGGGTTTCATCCTTCTTCCAATTTTGAATAGGTGGCTTCACAAAACCACTTCTATTTTTTTTTCTTTATGCCCAATCTTATTGTATTTATGGAACACTATGTTGTGATCTTGAAAAGAGTTGTTCCTCTTAGCCTTAGTTCTACACTCTATAGCCTTGTGGCCGAAATATTTTCATACATAGCAATATCCATGAAATGAAATAGTATTGTATCTTTGGGGCACAAACGATCTTCTACTAGTGTTATCATTTCTTCTCTATCTACAATCAATAGCCTTATGCCCAAATTTATTGTAGGAATAAAAATTACTATTGAAAGATTGAGAATACCTAGTAGGATCAGACTTTCTGAAGTTCTTCTTACTCTGAACATGAGTGAATCCACCTTCTTTCTTGTTACCTTGTTTTGTCTTTGTATCTCTGGAGGCATTCTTCTTATAATCTTCAGAGGAAGATATCTCGTCCTTTCCTTCTACTTTAAATTTATTAGCTGATAGGATTATTGTGTGTACTTTTCCTGAAATTTTCATCAGCCTTCCCAAATTTTAACCCTTCTGGCGTCTGGCTCCCGGTCGGAAAAAAGGTGGCGATTTTTTTTTTTTATATTAAAAGCATTTAGAATGTCAATAGAGAAGGCCAGTGAAATTAAATGTCGACTGGTATCAACATTAATTGTTGTATGGTTTCCATGTAGTGGCGATGGTTGTAATAACATGTCTTCCATTTAAAACCTTAGAAAACATAGCGAAAGTTTGTACAATTTTCAATAAGGCATTGTTGGGTGTCATTCTATGGATTTACCTACTATTTGAGCTGTGAGCTAGGAGGGTGAGCTTCTGTGAAGATGAAAGTTTGATCATCCATTGTTGAGCTTCTGTGAAGGTGGTTGGAGGTTATTTTGTGTTTTTTGCATGGGTCGATGGATGTAAAAGCAATACAAAAGTATCGGCTTTGATAATTCTTTCCCCATTTTTGAAGTCATTGGAGAAAGAAGGGAGCTGAGAGAACGAAAGTGGGAAGAGGTGCATTTGGGAAACCCCTTTAAAGCAAGCAGGAAGAGGTGCATATTGAAAAAACCCTTTGTAAAGTATTTCAAAAATAGTTTATGTTATTTTCCCTAGGGCACTGTTGATTGTTGTTATGTGGCTTTACCAATATTGTTTCATTTATGGTTTTCATGTAGTCGCGATGGTTGCAAGGAAATATCTATATTGTTTCATTTATGATTTCCATATAGTGGTGATGGTTGGAAGGCAATAAAACAGTTTAAATTCTATTTTCAACAAGGCACTGTTGGGAAATAAATTTGTCTGTGTGTGGGGTTATTTTGTTTTTTTTTGCATGGGTTTGTTACTGTGAATTCTTTTGTTTTGTGGGTTTAGGGTTTAGGGTTTAGGGTCACTGTGAATTCTTATTTTATTTTATTTTTGCATGGGTTTGTTACTGTGAATTATTCTGTTTTGTGGGTTTTTTCATCTGGGTCACTGTTGAAACCAATGTTGTTTCATTTATGGCTTCCATTTTGTGGCGATGGTTGCAACACAGTAAAATAGTTAATGTTATATAGTTTATGTTGTTTTCCATAAGGCATTGTTAATTGTTGTTCTCTAGCTTTGGCTATATTGTTTCATTTTCGATAAGGTATTGTTGAAAAAATAATTTGTGTGCGTGCGGGGTTATTTTGTTTTTTTTGCATGGGTTTGTTACTATGAATTCTTCTGTTTTGTGGGTTTTTTCATCTGGGTCACTGTTGAAACCAATATTGTTTCATTTATGGTTCACGTTTTGTGGCTATGGTCGCAACACAATAAAATATTAAATGTTATACAATTTATGTTGTTATCTATAAGGAATTGTTGACTATTGTTCTCTAACTTTAGCTATATTGTTTCATTTTCGATAAGGTACTATTGAAAAATGAATTTTTCCGTGTGGGGGATTATTATTATTTTTTGCATGGGTTTGTTACTGTGAATTCTTCTATTTTGTGGGTTTTTTCATTTGGGTCACTATTGAAACCAATATTGTTTCATTTATGGTTCGTGTTTTGTGGCAATGGTCACCATGCAATAAAATAGTAAATGTTATACAGTTTATGTTGTTATCCATAAGGCATTGTTGATTGTTTTTCTCTAGCTTTGGCTATATTGTTTCATTTTCGATAAGGTACTATTGAAAAAAGATTTTTTGGGTGCAAGGTTATTTTGGTTTTTCTTTTGCATGGGTTTGTTACTGTGAATTCCGCTATCATCTATGACACTGTTGAAACCAATATTATTTCATTTATGGTTTCCATGTGGTGTCGATGGTTGCAAGGAAATTAAATATTTTATTTTATTTTTGCTAAGGCAACACAATAAAATATTAAATTTAATATAGTTTAGGTTGTTATCCATAAGGCATTGTTGAATGTTGTTCCCTAGCTTTGGCTAATTTGTTTCATTTTCGATAAGGTACTGTTGAAAAAAGAATTTGTTTGGGTGCAGGGTTATTTTATTTTCTTTTTTCATGGGTTTGTTACTATGAATTTTGTTGTCGTCTACAACACTATTGAAACCAATATTATTTCATTTATGGTTTTTGTGTGGTGTTGATGGTTGCAAGGAAATTAAACAATTAATATTATTTTTCGCTAAGGAATTGTTTACAAAGCTTTGGCTATATTGTTTCATTTTTGATAAGGTTCTATTGAAAAAAGAATTTGTTCACTTACGAGGTTATTTTATTTTTTTTGCATGGGTTTGTTACTGTAAATTATTCTATTATGTGGATTTTTATTAGAGATTTTAGGAAAAATAATAGAAGCAAGAAAATAATTCAAGTCATAATATCGTGCTTCCTCATTATTTCTTTCATTCAAATAAAATACATATTTATAGGATTGGACTCACCCATTTTATCAGAGAGATCCTATAACAACTCTCTAATATAGATGAGCTATTTTTAATAGCTCATAATACAAACAAATTGTCGTACAAAAAAACCTAACAAATAATGGAATATTAAACCACCTATACTTATGTGAGTTGTTATTACGACTCACTTTACCTTACACACCACATTATTATTTTAATTCATGTGAACACTAATTCCCAACACCCCCCCTTAGTGTGAACATGGTATGAACTCATACCCTTCATCTGCAGTATGCTCATCCCTGTGGCATGTCCAATTTACTCATGACCTTGATCCAAAGAAAGGATCTCTCCTCCCATGGTTTTAAACGGGCTTACCAAAAACCTTGATGTGAACATGAACCTCCACCATCTGTCCACCACTTGTGGTTTTCTAGATCCTCCCGCAAAACCTTTCAAGATCCATGAACTGCATTACACTGGTGATTTTGTTTTCCACTATGCTTGTACATTAGGGAAGTAATCTACACAAATCAAAAAAACCATACGGGAAAAGGTTTCAAATTATATTCCATAAGAACAAAATGTTCTTAATTATAGTCACTATTGTCAATCACTGCCACTCAATCTAGAACAACATAGGAAACTGCCACTGCCACTAGAAGCTTCCTTTGACTTTAGCCAATTTGGCACGAAATGGGAATGGAACATTGATTATTATTCCCCCCCACAATGTGAAATTTCCATTCATTCACACAACTAGGAACACTGAAAAGAAAATCATATCAAGTTGCATACTACTAGCCGGATCTTGCTATCTAGATCTTGTTACACATGGCCATTATTTCTAGTGAATGTATTCACTAATCAACCATCTTTCAATGAAGTACGACACTCAGAGGACCTTCATAGTCAGAAGATCTCTACAGTTATCTACTCTCCAACATAATTTTTTTTTAGTATTCACTCACCAAACTGAAAAGTAGAAAAAAAAACACACTGATGCAGGAGTATCCTTAGTTCTTGGCAATCTTGCATCAACCCAAAAATATTTTCTTTTAGTTTTGTTCTTATTTTTTTCTTGCTCAGTTCATGTTGGCAGACTCATCATATTTGTTCACCAGACCCTACAGATCTTTGTGTACATCGCGAACATGTTCATTTTCCTTATTCCAAGATTTGAGCGTGATTGGATCTTTTTCCGACAAGTTATTGCTTCTGGAGTTCATGACAGTTTCTTGAACTGGCACTAGAATAGTTTCCAAGCCTAACGACTAATTTGATCATTTGTGGATCATCCCCATGACTTGCAAATCTCAACTATGTGATCTTAAATGTTTCGTGGAGTGTCCTCGACCTTCATTATAGGTCCACGCTTCATTCTATGCACCTGTTGATGGAGTACTTCAAATTTGAGGCCGATATGTTCATGCACACGTTACATTTTCTTTCCTTGGATGATGTGACGATCTTTGGCCAATGTGGGTGTTTCCAGAATTGCATATGTGATATAAAGCTTGTAATTGATCATTAGGATAGTAGTAATTAAGTAGAATTTGATCCAGAAGGATAATATAGATTTGATTTGTAATAATCAGCTCACATATAGGAGCATGTTAGAATGTTTTATTTTTGAGCATGTTGTATCAGGCCTGTGAGCTGAATCTATAAGCCCGAATGTTGTTGACTGAATGTAACTGAGATCTTTGTTAATGTGAATATTTGTACCTAAATTTTCCTCCATATTTTGTGTTGCTTTCATTGTGTTACTCTTGCTACACAGTCCGGATTGTTGTCCTTGATGACCCTCCTATTGTGGTTGTGGCAGATTGGTATCAGAGTGAAATTTGATCCTTGCGCGATTGTCAGATTTTGCGAGTCCTGTTGAAGATTTGTTGTGGGGTGGAAGATTGAGGATCCGACCTGCAGCTGTAGAGGACTTGTGTAAAGATGGTGGGAAGAAGAAATGTTAGAGGAAATGGAGCGCATGGAAATGCAGACCCGAATTTAATGGAGATGTTGAGAGGAATTGTTGCTAGATTAGATGTAGTCAAAACGGCCTAGAGAAGAGGTTGACCAGTTGATGATGTGAGTGATGAAGAGGTAGAAGTATAGGAAGAAAGAGGAAGATATGAACAACCTAGCTTGGATCAGGGAGAAGAGAGGTTCATAAGAGCCCTAACTAAAGTGAATACAAGACCACATTTGAATCCACTAGATTATAATGGTAAGTTGGATTCAGAAGAATTGTTTGATTGGATTACAAAGATGGAAAAGTATTTTGAATTTTAAGGTACTACTGAAGACAAAAAGGTGGAGTTTTCTTGTACAAAGTTGAGAGGACATGCATCCCTTTGGTGGGAACATTTGCAGACAGATAGGAAAAGAAGAGGAAAAGAAAAGATAAAATCATGGAATCGGATGGTGAACAAGTTGAAAACAAAGTTTATGCCTATAGATTATCAGATTAGTTTTTTCTGAAAGTTGCAAAATTTGAAGCAGAAGGAATCTAGTGTGACAGAGTATACTGAGGAATTCTATAAGTTGAATATTTGATCTAGAAATTCAGAGGATGAGATTGAGCAAGTAGCTAGATATGTGAATGTTTTGAGGTCATCTATAGAGGATGAAATTAGTTTTATCAATTTGGTGAGTGTGGAGGAAGCATATCAGTGTGCCCTAAAGGAAGAAGAGAAGTTGAATAAAATACATGAGCAGAGGCAGAGATGAAGAGGTGGAACATTTCAAAGAGGAATAACTTTTACTAGAGGAGGAAGAGGATCTTTTCCAGATCAGAACAAGGATAAGGAGGTTAGTAAGAATGAAATTTCATACTAGAAAGGTGATGGTAACTCTTGTAGAAGAGGAGGATATGGTGGTTACCAAAATGAAGGATACATAAGAGATGATAGAGGACAGGAGAAAAGAATATTTAGGGGAACTTGTTTTAAATGTGGCGGAGAAGGACATAGAGCATTTGAATGTAGTCAGGGAGAGACAAGCAGGAAGATAGAGAATGATAGAAGGACAAACTTTGTTGAGGAAGAAATTACTGGATCATCTAACAAACCGGAAGATAGAGAAGTGTTGGTGAATAGAAGAGTGTTGTGTCAAAGTGAGTTGGAAAAGGAGCCACTGTAGAGAAATAATTTGTTTTAGACCAGATGCAAGGTGAATGGTAAATGTTGCAAGGTGATTATTGACAATGGAAGTTCTGAGAACCTGGTTTCTAAAGAGATGGTGACTAAATTGAAGTTGGAAAGGTTGAAACACCTGAAGCCCTATCAGATTGCTTGGATTCAGGATTAACATAAGATACTAGTAAGTGAACAATGTTTGGTGAAATTGAAGATAGGAAATTACCATGATGAAGTTTTGTGTGATATTATGCCTATGGATGTATGCCATTTTTTGTTGGGAAGGCCTTGGCATTATGATATACAAGCTATTCATGGTGGAAAGAAGAACATATATACCATTGTTGCTAATGGGATGAAGTAGACTTTGTTTCCATTGGAAGATGTTCCTATAGTTGAGGTTTGTACAAGTACAAGAGTTTTCTTGGTTGATGGAAGGAGATTCTTGGATGGGTTGACACATGAGAATATGTGCTATACCTTAGTTCCTAAGAAGACTGAAGATTTAAAGCATGTAGAAGAACAACAAAAAGAGATAAAGGAATTGCTGACAGAGTATGAAGAGATCATTTTAGATAATGTACCTGATTGATTACCACCTATGAGGAGTATTAGTCATTGCATGGATCTAATTCCTAGAGCTTGTTTTCCTAATAAAGAAGCACACCGGATGAAACTGATAGAGAATGACGATTTGAATAGACAAGTGCAAGAATTGTTGAGGAAGGGTTTGATCAGAGAAAGCTTAAGTTCATGTGCAGTACCTATTGTGCTAGCACCTAAGAAGGAAGGAGAATGGAGGATGTGTATATATTCTAGAGACATAATCAAGATCATGGTGAAGTATAGATTTCCTTTACCCTGAATGGATGACATTATGGATTGTTTGAGTGGAGATAGATACTTTACAAAGATAGATTTGAAGAGTGGATATCATCAAATCAGAATCAGAGAAGGGGATGAGTGGAAAAAAGAATTCAAGACAAATGAAGGATTGTATGAGTGGTTGGTGATGCCTTTTGGATTGACAAATTGATTGAGTAATTTAATGAGGTTGATGAATGAGGTATTGAAGAAATTCTTGGGTAAGTTTGTGATTGTGTATTTGGATGACATCTTGATTTTCAGTAAGAGTAGAGAAGAACATTTGTTGCATATAAGGAAAGTTTTGCAGAGGTTGAGAGAGGAGAAGTTGTTGATAAACATTAAGAATTGTAGTTTCATGAAGGAGTTGGTATATCTAGGATTTGTGATATCTGTGGATGGATAGAAGATGGATCCTGAGAAGGTAAGAGAAATTGTTGAGTGGCCTACACCAAATAGCATTGGAGAGGTGAGATCATTTCATGGATTGGCTAGTTTCTACAGAAAGTTCATTAGGAATTTCAGTTCTATTTGTAGTCCTATGACATAAACAATGAGAGGAGATAAGAAAGATTTTAGATGGACATCTGGAGTAGATTGAAGTTTTGAGTTATTGAAGTAGAAGGTGACTGAGCAACCTATGTTGGATTTACCAGATTTCAATAAGGTATTTCAAGTAGACTGTGATGCAAGTGTAAATGCAATCAGAGCAGTGTTGAGTCAAGAAGGAAGACCTGTAGCTTATTTCAGTGAGAAATTGAATGATGCTAGGAGAAGATATTCAGTGTATGATCAAGAATTTTATACTATAGTTCAATCCTTGAAGAAGTGGAGAAATTATTTGTTTCCTAAGGAATTTGTGTTGTATACGGATCATTAAGCATTGTAATATTTGAACAGTCAAGGTAAGTTGAATTAGAGACACATGAGATGGGTAGAATTCTTGCAAAGCTATAATTTTGTTTTGAAGCATAGGAGTGGAAAGCCAAATAGAGTTGTTGATGCATTGACTAGGAGAAGGAATTTACTGACATATATGAGAGTGGAGGTATTAGGCTTTGATGAGTTGGAGAACTTGTATGAGGGAGACCCAGATTTTCTAGAACCTTGGAGAGCATGTAACGAACTAGTTTTATAGGGTAGAAGTCAATGGTTGGATTATTTCATTCAGGAGGACATGTTGTTCAAAGGAAATCAGTTGTGTATACCCTAGAGTTCAATGAGGGATAACTTAGTGAAGGAGAAGCATAGTGGAGGAATATTAGGACACTTTGGAGTTGATAAGACAGTGGCATTAGTGAGTGAGAATTAATTTTGGTCACAGATTCATAAGGATGTTAGGAGATTTGTGCAGAGCTGCAGATTTTGTCAAGTTGCAAGAGGAAGTAGTCAGAATGTTGGATTGTATAAGCCTTTGATAGTTCTAGAGAGACCTTGGGAGGATATCAACATGGATTTCATACTTGGTTTTCCGAAGACACAAAGAGGTAATGATTATGCATTTGTGGTGGTAGATAGATTTTCTAAGATGGAACATTTCATACCTTGTAAGAAGACAACTGATGCAATACATGTAGCAGATTTGTTTTTCAGAGAAGTGGTCAGATTGCATGGATTACCTAGGAGTATTGTTTCAGACAGAGATGTAAAGTTTGTTGGTTAGTTTTAGAGGACACTTTGGAAGAATCTGAAGAAAGATTTGAAGTTCAATTCTACATTTCACCCATAGACTGATGGAAAAATGGAGGTAGTAAATAGGAGTTTAGGGAATTTGCTGAGATGTTTGGTTGGAGAGAATACCAGAAGTTGGGATTTAGCCCTTACACAAGCAGATTTTTCTTACAATAATTCAATGAACAAGAGTACATGAAAGACACCTTTTGAGATTGTTATTGGAGTTCATCCTAGAGGTATATCAAAATTGAGAGACATCAGTACAAAAGGAAAAAGGAGTGTAGAAGTAGAAGAATTTGCTGAACACATGAAGAAGTTGCATACTCAAGTGAAACAACAATTGGAAGACATGAACTAGAAGTACAAGGAGAAAGGAGATGAAAAGAGGAGACATAAGGAATTTGAAGTTGGAGATGAAGTGATGGTATATTTGAGAAAGGAGAGATTTCCAGTTGGCACATACAACAAGCTGAAGATGAGGAAGTTTGGACCTTGTAAGATCTTGAAGAAATTTGATTTAGGAAATACCTATGAAGTGGAGTTACTAGAAGGTATGGGAATATCACCTATATTCAACATTGTAGATTTATATCAGTATCATGAGGCATAATTCAGTGAAGACAATGAAGCAAAATTGGAGAACTAGTTTCCTAAACAACAATCATATGAGATCGAAGAGATTTTGGATGTCAAAGATGGGAGGAAGACTCGTGGAAGATAGTACAAAGAATATCTTGTGAAGTGGAAAGGTAGACCAGTGGAGGATTCTTCTTGGATCTCTCAGGCTGAGGTAGACCATCTTGGTTTTCCTTTAGCCTCGACAAAGTGAGGGACTCACTTTTATTAACCCTGGATGTCTGATGTAGGAGCATCCTTGGTTCTTGGAAATCTTGCATCAACCCAAAAATATTTTCTTTCAGTTTTGTTCTTATTTTATTCTTGCTTAGTTCATGTTCGTAGACTCATCATATTTGCTTACTAGACCCTACAGATCTTTGTGTACATCATGGACATGTTAATTTTCCTTATTCCAAGATTTGAGCGTGATTGGATCTTTTTTTGGCAAGTTATCGCTTCTGGAGTTCATGGTAGTTTCTTGAACCGACACCAGAATAGTTTCCAAGCGTAACGACTAATTTGATCATTCTTGGATCATCCCCGTGACTTGCAGATCTTGATGGTGTGATCTTAAATGTTCTATGGAGTTTCCTCGACCTTTTTTATAGGTCCACACTTCATTCTATGCACCTATTGATGGAGTAATTCAAATTTGAGGCTGACCTGTTCATGCGCACACTACATTTTCTTTCCTTGGATGATGTGATGATCTTTGGCTGACGCGAATGTTTCTAGAATTACAGATGTGATATAAAACTTGTAATCAATCATTAGGATAGCGGTAATAAAGTAGAATTTGATCCAGAAGGATAATATAGATTTGATTTGTAATAATCAGCTTGCATATAGGAGCATGTTAGAATGTTGTATTTTTGAGATGAGTCGAATCTGTAAGCCTGGATGTTGTCGGCCAAATGTAGTTGAAATCTTTGTTAATGTGAATATTTGCACTTGCATTTGTCTCCATATTCTGTGTTTCTTTCATTGTGTTACTTTTGTTGCATGGTCAAGATTGTTCTCCTTGACGACCCTCCTACCATGGCCGTGTCACACACTACACAATGGAAAATAAAATGCCACCATAGTTGATAAGTGGCCCTGTTGTTGGTGACTGAAGAGAGGTTGCTGGTTGTTCTCTATCCTCTGGTGCCTCCATCCTCCAATCGATTTGCTACTTAGGAAATTTCTCTTGAGGCTCATTTCATTAGTTGTTAGGAAATAATATATCTTCCCCCTTGATATCAAATTTTCACAAGGAGTGTCAGGTTACCATTGATAGTGCACTCCAAATACATTTTAGAATTTTGGTACATATTTTTTGATAATACAACAATTAATGACACAAAAATAGACCCTATTTTAAATAGATTACACAATTTGACTTAAGCAGCATTGACACGACAAGATCTTCTAACAATATATTTTAAAACACTAAATTATTATTAACTAATAATAAAATATTTAATAGCCCCTCCTTATGGAAATAATAGACGTGGTAATCATATCCATGAATCTCATGTCTCCTGAACCGCCAAGTATGAGAATGTTATCATAGCTATATTCAAGATGTATCAAAACACTCACAATCAAAAGTGAACAAGAGATTACTGTTATGATGCACCAAAAATTCATAACAATCACTACCTCAAATTAGAGTACAAACAACCAAAGAAATGAAAGAACCCCTTTCAATGCAAAGTATATGATTCAGAACTCATCAAATCTCTAGTAGTATACAAGGCCGCCAAAGATTATTGCACTATGCCACACTTGGATAGACACTTTCTCCTCATGCCAAGGGATAATCTCCCACTCTAGTCCCAATGACACCCATTCTATGAGGGAAGACCCATGGAAAAGAAGAAGCAACTGCGATATCCTATCACCAATCGCTAGGTATGGTGTGTGTGAATCACCAACCGGTACATGGGCTTCCATCTACAAGCACATCCTCATAATGGAGCAAAGGAGTAATTCTAGATAAGAAATGGAAGCAAACTATTAGCTACACACTAGATAAAAATTCTTAGTAAGCCCTCGATACATCGGGTGAAGGAATATTTGACGCTTCCACTATGTTATAATCACTTCCAAAGTTGAAGATGTGCATGGGGAGATCGATTTGAATCAATATCTCTTGCAAAGACAAGCTGGAACAACTATGCTTTCTTCCTCGAAAAATTCTATTCTCTCCTATACGTTAAAATAAAAAAATAAACTACTCTCATAAATCATAGGAATTTCCACATAATCGGGAGGTAGAATGATCTCACTAGCCCATTTTAGTAAACCCACTCTAATACCATATTAGATATTTTAGGAAAAATAATAGAAGAAAGCAAATAATTCAAGTCATAATATCGTGCTTCCTCATTATTTCTTTCATTCAAATACAATATATATTTATAGGATTAGACTCTCCTATTTTGTCAGAGAGATCCTATAACAACTCTCTAATATAGATGAGCTATTTTTAATAGATCATAATACAAACAAATAGTCATACTAACAAACCTAACAAATAATGGAATATTAAACCACCTATACTTATGTGAGTTGTTATTACGACTCACTTTATCTTACACACTGCATTATTATTTTAATGCATGTGAACACTAATTCCCAACAATTTTTTCATCTAGGTCACTATTGAAACAAATATTATTTCATTTATGGTTCGTGTTTTGTGGTGATTTTAGCAACACAATTAACCATTGATTTTTGGTTCTTAGGGCTTCTCTAACTCTTCTAGGGTTTCCCACCTAAAAGGAGAGAAGTAGGCCAAAAATGCTAATGGTTCATTCAATTTAATGTCATGTGCGATGTTCTCTAACCTAAATGAAGTTAACAAAATGCAATTGAATGATCTAAATGAATGAAAACGAATGAAAAAGTGCAATTAAAGCTATGTTTGAAAACACACTGTGATATGAAAACAACTAAGCAAATGAAGAAATTATGCAGAACAAAAAAGAAAGGGATGAATCTGAGTGCACCTGGATGAATTGTGATGAATTTGGAATGTTCTGGATGCTGATGAAAATTACTATTTTTTTACAGTGGGACTCATTCGCCCAAGGTGGCGAATTAGTCCTCCTCCTGGTGAATAACTCTTGGGAGCAAGTTTCTGTCTGTTGGGATCCAGAATCTAACAAAATTCATATTTTTAGTGCTAAGGTGGGACTCATTCACCACAGGTGGCGAATCAGTCCTCTCCCAATTTTTTGAAAAATCAAGAGACAACTTAGCAACACCAGATTTGAAAAAGTCTGCTTGTTTCGTTGTCGAAGTCAATTCTACATAAAACGGATAGAAAACCTTCTCTAAGCTTGAAATAGACTTAAGTTGACTTGTAAACCAATCTTCAACACCAGAAATCTTGTCAAATCTGCATACCTAGGTCTGCAAACAAACATGCAATAGGGAAAAATGTTTTAAGGTTAGTGAATAGGGGTTTTCCTTGGTCAAACCCTACTTTTGGTAATCAAACCTTCAACAAAATAATGAAATGCTAAGGAATGATAAACTAACAACCTGCAATTTCTATTAACTTACCAAACCCTTGATGATGCAATTATGAAGTAATGGAAATGGTTGCTTCAAAGTGCTTGAATAGTGCTTGAAAGGATGTTGTAAAATGCTTGAATGCTTGAAATATGAGATGAAATGCTTGAATGAGTGAGGAGATGTAAAATGAGGTGAAAATCACATATTTATACACACTTGTGCCTTAGTTACCCATTCATTCCTCATCATAGGCCGACATCAAGTGATTTTGAATAAAATCCTGAAAGGAAATTTAAAATATTTTGAATTTGGGGCCAAGGGGGACTCATTTGCCACCTATGGTGAATGGGTCCCACCTAGGATTTGAAAATGTGTGTCAGGAAATATGTTGTATTTAATGTTGTTTGTTGGGATAATACTCAAAAATACACTTAATTAATCATATGAGAGCATAAAGGGGGAAAATAAAGCATGAGAAAGGGATAAATAGTGAAGATGTGCCTAGAAAAGTGTGAAAGCTTGTTACAAGACTTTACAACACTTCAAACTAGGACTTGTTGATGAATAAAAAGGTGATTTTTAGGTGAATTGTAATTAATAGAGTCTAGAAGAATGTAGAAATGTCTAACAACACTTCCCAACACCTTCACAAGACGTCATTCTTTGAGTTTTAGTACCTAAATAAGCATGTTCAAGCCATGTCATGACATAAAATCAAAGCAACATAGTTCCAACACCATCAAACAAGACCTAAAAGGCCATGAAAATGACAAGGGGCCATTTTTCTACGACATAGCAATAAAATATTAAATGTTATACAATTTATGTTGTTTTCCATAAGGCATTGTTGACTGTTGTTCTCTAGCTTTGGCTATATTGTTTCATTTTCGATAAGGTACTGTTAAAAAAAAAAAATTGTGCGGGTGCAGGGCTATTTTGTTTTTTTTTTGCATGGGTTTTTTACTGTGTATTCTACTATCATCTACGACACTGTTGAAACCAATATTGTTTCATTTATGGTTTCCATGTGGTGCCAATGGTTGCAAGGCAATTAAACAATTTATGTTATTTTCACTAAGGCATTGTTTACAATAAAATTTTCATGTGTGGGGTTTTTTTTTTTCCCTTGCATGTGTTTGTTGTTGTGAATCCTTTTGTTTTGTGGTTTTTTCTGTATAATCCACTGTTTAAAAAAAATTGTTGGGCTGAGGGGTTGTTCCATTTTCTTGGGTATGGATTTGTTAGTATGAAACCTCATGTTTTGTGGTTTTCCCCGCCTTGAGGTTTTTTAGAGCTTGCATTTAAAACTTGTCGAAGTAATAAAATAGTTTATGGTAATTTCCACAAGGCATTGTTGATTGTTGTTCTATGGCCTTGAATAAATTATTTTATTTGTGGTTTCTATGTAGTGGCGATGGTTGCAAAGTAATAAAATAGTTCTTGTTCTTTTTGATAAGGCATAGTTGGCTATTTTTGTGTGGCCTTCTAAAATAGTTTGCACTATTTTCCATAAGGCATTGGTGATTGTTGACCTGTCGCTTTAGCAATACTATTTCATTTGTGGTTTTTGTATACTAGCGATGGTTGAATGGGAATTAAATAGGTCCTCTCTTTATTATTTTCAAAGGATAGTTGTAATTTTTTGAGGCCTCAATAAGGATTTCTTAGAATGACAGGTTGTATATTAAGTGTGAGATGAAACATTGGTCTCACTATTGATTATAGTGGAAAATCAACATACATTGTCCACCAGTGTAATCAATGGTGATATCAATGTTTTTTATTAAACACTTAATATACATGCTATCGTGCACATGAATGTTGCTTGCATCTAATTTCACAAACATACATATCTTCACATAGGGAAAATAAAATGAAACACAACAAAAGAAGGCTTGCTCTCCACCCTACCATATTTGGTCATGGAGTCTCATAGGCTCTCACCAAACCCTTTAGTAAGAACATACATTTTCCACCACTATGATCAATGGTGAAACCAATGTTTCTTATTGCACTTAATATAGATCCTATCATTCTAAGTTATGCAACTGTAGCAATATCAAAGATAGACATATGCAACATAACTTTATGAACTCACATGTAGCAGCAATATACTCTACACTCAACCAACAAAAGAAGATTAAAGCCACATGAATCAAATGAAAAAATTATGAAACCTATTGTTTTGTGGTTTTCCCTTATTGTGTGCACTTTGGCCAAAAATTTCGTTAGCCTTCCCGATTTTTAACCCTTCTGGCATCTGGCTCCTGGTCAGAAAAAAGGTGGAATATTTTTTTATTTTTTATATTAAAAGTGTTTGGAATGTCGATAGAGAAGACCAGTGAAATTAAATTCTGGTTGGCATCAACATTAATTGTTGTATGATTTTTGTGTAGTGACGATGGTTGCAAAGTAATAAAATAGTTCATGTTCTTCTCGATAAGGTATTGTTAGCTACTTTTGTGTGGCTTGCGATAACAGTTTGCACTATTTTCCATAAGGCATTGGTGAATGTTGAGCTATGGATTTAGCAATACTATTTCATTTATAGTTCTTGTATACTAGCGATGGTTGGAAAGGAATTAAATGGGTCATATTTTTATACTTTTCAAAGGATAGTTGTTATTTTTCTAGGCCTCAATAATGATTTCTTAGAATGACAGGTTGTATATTAAGTGTGAGATGAAACATTGGTCTCACCATTGATTATAGTCATAGACTAACATACATTAATTTACACCAACGTAATCAATGGTGATATCAATGTTTTCCATTACACTTAATATAATACATGTGAAAAATACATATACACACATACACACTCACACATACATATAAAAATTCAAATTTGCATGTATATACGCATACAAATGCATTATAGAAACATATATCTACACACATCTATATCAAGATGTTGTATGCACTCAAAAAATTCAATTGCATGCATATATGTTAATGTATATGCATATGTATCTATGTATACATGCATACAACCATGTCCACAAGTATATATAAGAACAAATGAAAATACTGATACATGTGTTGAATAGGGTGATTGAACTTGCACCTTCATAGAAGCTTTCCATCCTGGCTCACAACTCTGATAGTAGGTAAAGCCCAAGAACAACACCCAACAATGCCTTATCAAAAATTGCATAGACTTTCGCTATGTTTTCAAAGGTTTTAAATGACAAGTGTTATCACAACCATCACCACTACACGAAAACCATACAACAATTAATGTTGATGCCAGGATAGTGAGCTTCTGTGAAGGTGCAAGTTTGATCATCCTTTGTCAAGATTCTGTGAAGGTGGTTGGAGGTTATTTTGTGTTTTTTGCATGGGGCAATGGTTGCAAAATCAATACAAAAGTGTCATCTCTGATAATTTTTCCCCCAAAAATGAAACACAACAAAAGAAGGCCTGCTCTCCACCCTACCATATTGGTTCATGGAGCCTCATAGGCTCTAACCAAGCCCCTGACCAAGAACATACATTCTCCACCACTGTGATCATTGGTGAAACCAATGTTTCTTATTGCACTTAATATAGAAACAATCGACACCACACACAAACCATAAATGAAACAATATTGGTCTCAACAGTGTCGTAGACAACATCAAAATTCATAGTAGATCACCACAAAATGTGAACCATAAAAGAAACAATATTGGTTTCAACAGTGACCCAGATGAAAAAACCCACAAAATAGAAGAATTCATAGTAACAAACCCATGCAAAAAATAAAAACCCCGCTCGTAGAAAAATTCTTTTTCCAATAGTACCTTATCGAAAATGAAACAATATAGCTAAAGCTAGAGAACAACAATCAACAATGCCTTATGGAAAACAACATAAACTGTATAACATTAACTATTTTATTGCATTGCAATCATCGCTACAAAAGAATAGATACATATGTTTCAATTGATAGTTGTAGTTTTCCTATTCGAGAGCTCAACATTGTGCATTTATTCTATCCATGTATGTGTGCTTGAAAATAAGTCATGCAATCATAGCAATATCAAAGATAGAAATATGCAACATAACTTTATGAAATCACATGTAGCAGCAATATGCTCTACACTCAGCCAACACAAGATTAAAACCACATAAATCAAATGACAAAATTTTGATTACATTCTACATTTTAACCATGTGCAACGATTGAATGTGGAATAAATAAAATTGGTAGAGAGGAAAATAAATAAATAGAAGAATTCATAGTAAAAAACCCATGCAAAAAACAAATAGAATGGGTTGAATGCTAGATATGAATATTGTCTGTATATATGATTTTTTTCTACATCTAATTTCACATACATATATATCTGCATGTAGGGAAAATAAAATGAAAGACAAGAAAAGAGGGCTTTCTCTCCATCATGCCATAGTTTGGTGAGAGCCTATGATGCTCCATGATTCAATATGTCTAGGTGGATAGCACGCCTTGTTTTGTTGTGTTTCATTTTATTTCCCCTATGTACAAATATGTATGTATGTCATAGTAGATGCAAACAACATTGATACATAATGATCCCTATGTTTATTCTTTTGGAACATTCTTGGAATGATAAGTTGTATTTTAAGTGTTATATGGAACATTGATGTCACCATTGATCGCAGTGATGGACAATGCCTTGTTTTGTTGTGTTTCATTTTATTTCCCCTATGTGCAGATATGTATATATGCCATAGTAGATGCAAACACCATTGATACATATTGATCCCTATGTTTATTCTTTTGGGACATTCTTGGAATGATAAGTTATATTTTAAGTGTTATATGGAACATTGATATCACCATTGATCATAGTGATAGACAATGTATGTTCTTGGTTGGTTGTTTTGCAAGAACATAGACTGTTTTTGAAATTCTCTACAAAGAGTTTTCCAAATCTACCTCTTCCTGCTTGCTTTCTTTTAGCTGCCTTCTTTGTCCAGCCACTGTAAAAAGCCAAAAAAAATTGTTTTAGAGGAAAAAACTAGAAAACAAAAGAATTCATAGTAACAAACCCATGCAAAAAATAAATAAAATGGGTTGCATGTTGGATATGAATATTTTTTGTATATAATAATTTTTTATGCATCTAATTTCACATACGTAGATATCTGCACGTAGGGAAAATAAAATGAGTGGCAAGAAAAGATGACTTTCTCTCCATCTTGCCATAGTTTGGTGAGAGCCTATGACGCTCCAAGACCCAATATGGTTGGGTGGATAGCATGCCTTTTTTTTTGTGTTTCATTTTATTTTCCTATGTGTAGATATGTATTTATGTCAAAGTAGATGTAAACACATTCATACATACTCTTCCCTATGTTTATTCTTTTGGGAAAATAGTTGTTATTTGTTTGAACCTCAATAGGGAATTCTTGGAATGATAAACTATATATTAAGTGTTATATGAAACATTGAATCCTTTTTTTATTATTTATTTTCCCTCATAGTGTTAATGTCTCTACAATAAAATTGAGAGATCATGTTGTGTTTTGAACATCTTGATGACCTTGTCATTTTATTAGTGTTCTATATTTCCTGTATGTGCTTTGGTCGGGGTTCTTGTCAGCCTTTGTTCTTTTAATTGAACATTCAACCCTCATGTTGTTGTGGCATAGAGCTCATAGTTAGCTGTCAGCGTTGCAACTCTCAAATTTTTAAAGAGCGTCCCCAACAATGTTGGTGGACTTTGGTTCTCCCCAGGCTGTTGAACAACCCTTGGACACCAATCTTGTAAGTCTATTCCTTATTTCCTTTTTTCTACTGAGAATCGCACTGGCTCTTTGCCATGTGCATCCAACAAATTGAGAATATGCTTCATTTGAATTAATAGTCCTTGTAATATACAGTCTAACTAACTTATATTTGAGATCTTTATGTTTCCTTTTCCTTTTGGTTTGCTGGCCATTTGGGAGTGGCCTATGTGTTAGAAAAAAAGGGTTGCAGTTTTGAGATGTGTCAATATTTCTATGTTCTTCCATGTTTATATTCAGTGAAAAATATAATCTTGTTTGCTTCTTACTCGACCTTTCCCTCCTTCCATATTAATCTATTATATTCAATTGTGAAGTAGTTGTGATCCTGTAACCATGTATAATTATCTAAGTGTCTGCATATCGAATACCAATAATTGATTCATTTTGTGCTACCTCTTTCCCCCGCTTTTGCTTCTAGAGTCATGTCACAACCTTGAACACCTCATTTCTTTGGCTTAGTTGAGAAAAAATTCCTTGTAGGATTCAAATGTATGGCCAACCTTGATAGGGCATGCAATCCAATCTATTGATGTTGGAGATGTCATCCCATCTCTAGTTCTTCAGATGATGTCCTTTTAGAAAATAGGTGGTGATCAAAGCCTAGTTGACCATTACAAATTTTTCCTCTTTGATGGTACCCACATGCAGATAGGAACTTTTCCTGCAAGATACAATGACCTTTTGTTTGTAGGGGTGTTGAAAATAGGTTCCATCTTATGCTTGACAAACTATATGTGTAGGAAGCTGCGAGAATCAAGGTTGGATATTGTTTTTCACTAATTGTGCTTGTTGTTGTATGATTTCCTATTTTTGGGGACCACATTTTTTAATATTTGATCTTGGTCTAGTTCCAGGGTGATTGTTATATTGTCCTTAGATGTCAAAATGTCAGATTGTCAATTAATTAGAACACCTAGATATTTGTTTAAAGACCAAGAAGAACAAATGGTGGGCTTGGAGTCACCTTCCCCATCCAAACAAGCCTCAAAATTTTGGATTCATACATCCCCAACACAAAATAGTGCTCCTTCAAATATCAGTCTTGTTAAAGGCCTGAATATTTACCAAACCAGATGGAGAATAAAAGGTCGGGTGACAACTAAAAGGGATATGTACCATTACGATAAACAAGGATGTGAGGGCCAAGTATTCAGCTTTGAAATTACTAATAGTGAGGGAACAAAAACACAAATCACTTGCTTTAATGACATAGCAGAATTGCATTATGATAGGGTTCAGGTGGGCCACACTTATTGTGTGTCAAAAGGATCGGTCAAACAAGCAGATAAGAAATTTAATAAGTTGAACAACCACATGGAAATTATTTTGGATAAAAAATCGATATTGAAGTGTTGTGATGATGAGACCTTTGTACCAGATAAAGCATTTAAATTCATCCCAATAAATGAAATTGAAAATTGCAGCAATAACACTTTGATTGATATTATTGGGGCTGTGGTGCATGTAGGAAAGGTATCAACTATTCAAAGAAAAGATCAATCTGAAATGATTCGAAGAACTGTGAAACTTAATGATTTTTCATCCTCTTGCATTGACATTAATTTTTGGGGCCCAAATTGGGGTGCAATGGGTGATGAGTTGGAAAGGTTGTGCATTCCTAGTTCAGTTGTCATACTTGCTGTTAGAAATGGTCGTGTTAGATATTTCAATGGATCTATTGTGAACACATTCGTAGGGACTATTCTATACATAAATCATGACATTCTGGAAGCACAGGCCTTGATGCAATGAGGACATGTTGAGCCACCTTCCATTGAGCCCTCTTGGACAGAGCCTCAAAATGTTGCTTTGGCCAATGGTAGAGTCACTATTGGATATATCTTGGACCATTGTATTGCCTTGCCAAAAACTTTGTAGGCTACTGTCAAGGAAACAATGGAATATATTACAACTAATGCATTTTGTTATGCTACATATCCCTTGTAGGCCAATGGAGAAAAAATGAAAGAAAAAGTGTGAAGATTCTACCAATAATATGTGGTACTACCCTAAATGCCAAAAAATTGTGCCTAATTGTGACTTCCAATATTTGTTGCAGCTAAAGATGGAAGACCACACAAGCGAGATTTGGGCTAGTACTTTTGATGAGGCTGCAACAAACTTATTGCAAATGTCAACAAGAGAGCTTTATATGTTGCAATATGAGTCTTCTACTGTAATGACTACTCAGTCTGTCATCAGTGGTGTCATCTACACTTCTTGTGTTTTCACCGTTCTTATTAAAACTTAGACCTATAATTTAGAAACAAGGCTTAGAACAAAAATAGTCAAAGTTGCAAGAATTAACTTTGAATTTGAGTGCAAGCTATTGCTGTCATTTTTTTTTGCAATATCCTTTGTCAGGAAAGACTCCACAAAGATAATAGTGGTATTGCTCTAAATGCTAGACAACCTACCTGATTGTGACTTCTGATATTTGTTGCAGTTTGGGTTGACAGGACATTTGTTTCCTTTTCCTTTTTTGGTATGCCCATCATATTAAAACACCTTTGCTTTCTGATCTTGTTGCTTTGTTGCTTGTAGAACTAGTTGTATATTAAGACAATGCACTGTAACTTATAATGTTTAACAAAAAAAGATACACTTCTTTTGTTTTGTATTTTTTATTTCGCTTATACTTTTGTTTCCCTTTCAGTGTATGTCCCTCATTTTATTTTATGTTGTTTGGTTATAAAATCATATCACCCTATTCAACACATGAATCAGTATTTACAATTGTTCTTATATATACTTGTGGACATGGTTGTATGCATGTATACATCTACATATGCATATACATAAACATATATTCATGAAATTGAATTTTCTGAGTGGATACAACATCTTGATACAAATGTGTCCAGATATATGTGTCTGTAATGCATTTGTATACGTATATGCATGTAGATTTGAATGTTTATATATGTGTGAGTGTGTATGTGTGTATATTCATTTTCCACATGTATCTATGAGGCCATGTGTTTATCTATATATAGATATGTCTAATTTTTAATATCAATATAGTTATTTGCTTCTTGTCTGTTTTGATTGCCACACAATTTTATCTCTCCACGCTTGTTGTTGGCTATAATTTTGGCTTCATTGAATGCATAGTTATTTCACATTTGATCGTTGCACATGATTAAAATGTAGAATGTAATAAATTTTTGTCATTTCATTTCTCTTGTTTCAATCTTCTTGTGTTGGTTGAGTGTAGAATATTCTCATATATGTTATTTATAATCTTCTCATACTACTTAAATGTTTTCATTGCTACTTTGGCATGCCCATTCATAAAGTCATGATGCATATGGATTTCATATGGTTCTTGGCTATAATGTTTGTTCCCTTCAACCCATACTTATTTCAATCTCATTACTATGCTTTTAATCTTCTAATGTTGGTTGAATGTTGAATATATTGGTCCTGCCTCTTCATTCATACAACCATGTCACATATGGTTATCTTTGATTTTATTAGATTTTCATAACTTCATTTTTGTTATAATATTTCCTATGTAGTGTTCAATGATGACTATCCTCTACCGACTACGCAATACTTTTGTGATTTTTCTTGAGTCCAGGTTATTAAAATCCAGTGTTGCACATGATTAAAATGCAGAATGTAATCAAAATTTTGTCATTTGATTTATGTGGTTTTAATATTCTTGTGTTGGCTCAGTGTAGAATATTCTCATATATGTCCTTTATAATCTTCTAATTCTACTTAAATGTTCTCTCTACTGTTTTGGCATGTCCATTCATAAAGTCATGTTTCATATGGATATCATATGGTTCTCGGCTATAATGTTTGTTCCCTTAAACCCATGCTTATTTCAATCTCATGACTGTGCTTTTAATCTTTTAATGTTGGTTGAATGTTGAATATATTGATCCTAGCTCTCCATTCATAAAGTCCTTTATAATCTTCTAATGCTACTTAAATGTTCTCTCTATTGTTTTGGCATGTCCATTTATAAAGTCATGTTGCATATGTATATCATATGGTTCTCGGCTATAATGTTTGTTCCCTTAAACCCATGCTTATTTCAATCGCATGACTATTCTTTTAATCTTTTAATGCTGGTTGAATGTTGAATATATTGGTCCTAGTTCTCCATTCATAAATCCATATCACATATATATGTATCTAAACGAAGATGCACAAAACACACATATATATCTATTTATACTTGTTGATACATGTAATTACATTTAAACTTATACATGTATATGTTCTCACATGCATTGAAAAGTATAGGTGTGGATATCTATGTATGTTGTGTAGCTCAAGCTATAGCCCAACACTGAACAATTCCTTATTAAGAATAACATAAACTGCTCAATTACTTTGGTAAGTTTTAAATGCAAGCTATTATTGCAACCATCGCCAATATATGGAACCCATACATGAAACAATGTTGTCATGACAAGCTATGCCAAGTAATGTTTATTTCCTCTGCTCAGGTAACATACATATATATCTACATTTAAACTTATTTATATTTGTTCTCACATGTATTGACAAGTTTAGGTGTGGATATCTATGTATGTTGTTTACAAAAACACTTGTCACAGTGGTGGCTCATAGTCTTGATAGCAGCTGAAGCTATAGAATAACAATCAACAATTCCTTATTGAAAATAATATAAACTGTTCAATTGCTTTGGTAACTTTAGAATGCTAAATATTATTGTGGTCGTCGGCACTATATGGAAACCATACAAGTATGTGCAGGATCATGATGGGCCAAAAAGTGGCAATATGATGGGTATGTGGCTGATGACTATTTTTCTACTCAAAATTGATGAAACGAAAAGGGTTTTTAAAGGAGATTTTCAGCTTTCCACTGATATAAATTAAGCTTTACTTTGAATTTAATAAGTAATTATTATTCATTTTCTATTCAAATTATGACTAAAGTCCTAATTGATAGGCTGATTGAAAAACATTTATAACTTTCAAATGGTATCACCATTTTTGAATCCAAAACATGCATCACATTCTATGCTTTGTATACTATAGGATTAAAAAAATAAAATTTGAATTTCACAAAGTTTTGACCAAGTTAAGGTGGTTAGACATACGAGTTTTTATATTTTTTAAAAATTTGTAATAAAAAATTCATAATTAATTATTTACTTGGAAAAAAATTACAAAAAAATATGCATCACATCAGGGCTGATCTCTACTTATATCTAAAATATTGCACTTAAAAAATGTTGTATCCATTTTTATTTGTGATTTCGGGGTGGTTGAACAGGCATCTACTTCTTATTTTTTCACATAGATTTGGTACCCTTGCATTGAAATTTCAAATTTTCACCAAATAAATTTTTTTAAAACAAACCTAGTAGGTTGAAACTGCATTTAAAGATTTTCTGGGTCCTATTCTTACATATTTTGAAATAATAGATGGAATTATTCAAATTTACTACGTCAAAGTTACTTGCTAACTTTGAGGATTTTCTAAATTTTTTGCCATAAAGAGCTGTTTTCCATGATGATCCTTTTTGCATGCGTGGCTCTGTGTAATGCAGAGCCCTATACCAAGTGATGTTTATTTCCTTTTCTCTCATGTTGATTTTCTTTACTAAGAGAGTCCAATGATGGATATATATGTGTGTTGCCTACATATAAACTTTGGAATACATATATGCAGATGGGTATGTGTGTAGGATCATGATGAATTAAAAGGTGGCGATATGATGATGGGTATGTGTAGGAATTGTGTGGCTGGCGACTTTTTTAACTGGGTAGTGGAAATGAAAAGGGTTTTTTAAAGGATATTCTCAGCATTCCACCAATAAAAATTATGCTTTACTTTGAATTTAATAAATAATTAGTATTCATTTTCTATTTTAATTACAACTTAAGTCCTAATTGATATGCTAATTGAAAAACATCTATAACTTTCAAATGGTATCCACATTTTTTGAATCGAAACAGCATCACATTCACAATAGCTTCACATACTATAGAATTAAAAATAAAGAATTCTGAGGGGATTTTGAAGCCAAGAGTTAAAGGTGGTTAGACATACAAGTTTTTTATATTTTAAAAAGTTGTAATAAAAAATCATAATTAATTATTTACTTGGAAGAAAAATTACAAAAAAATATGAATCACATCTGGACATGAATCCTCTACTTATATAAAAAATATTATAAAAGAACATTTTCATTTTATTGTGGTTAGGGTGGTCAGACAAACACCTACTTCTTATTTTTCCCCTAAAATTTAAGTACTCTTGCATTAAAATTTCAAATTTCACCAAATAGATTTTTTATTTTAAATAAACCTAGTAGTTTAGAAACTACATTCAATTTGGTACAAATTTTATTTTTATATATTTTTTAAATAATATAGATAACTTATTCAAATTTTTACGTCAAGTTGCCTAACTTTGATTTTTCTGAATTTTTTGCCACTTAAGGGCCTATTTTTTCCATGATGATCCTACACATACCCAAATTTTTCTTTTTAAGTGTATATGTGGACTGTTTTATTACTTTGCAACCACTGCCACTACATGGAAATCATAAATAAAATAATATTTTTGAAGCTATTGAACAACAATCAACAATGCATGGGTATCAATTCCTTCCTATGTTTATTCTTTTCGAATGATACTTGTTATTTTTCTGAGCCTCAATAAGGATTTCTTAGAATCATAGACTATATATTAAGTGTAAGATGAAACATTGGTCTCACCATTGACCATAGTGGCAGACTACACATGTTCTTTCTTAGGGGTTTGGTGAGACTCTATGAGGCTATATGACCCAATATGGTAGTGTGGAGAGTACACCTTCTTTTGTTGTGTTTAATTTTATTTTCCCTATGCGCAGATATGTATGTGTGTGAAATTAGATGCAAGAAACATTCATATATACTACTTTGTATATTTATTCTTTTGGGATTACCAATTTAATCAACTTTTCTAGTTGGGAGCCACTTGTTGAAAGATGTTTTCCATAGGAAATATAAAATTAAACATGACAAAAGAAACCTTGTTGTCCATTGCATTCAATGATTAGATAAAATTTTCATATTACACTTAATATATAGCCTGTGATTCTAAGAATTCCTTTTTGAGGCTCAAAGAAATAATAACTATAAAGGTGCGTCTAACTTTAGATACATATATTGGTATAGATTTGTTTTTGCAACTGCATATATATCTATTACATGCGTTGGATGCATATGTAGGAATATGTTTCTTGGAAATATATACACATAAAAAGTATGTGTTTCATTTTTATTTTCCTGTGTGCATATATGTATGTATGTGAAACTAGATGCAGACAACATTCATATATACTCCTCCCCATGTTTATTGTTTTGGGAAGATAGTTATTATTTGTTTCATCCTCAAAAGGAATTCTTATAATAATAGGATTTATATTAAGCGTAATAAGAAACATTAGTCTCACCATTGATCACAGTGGTGGACAATGTATGTTCTTTCTCGGGGGTTTGGTGAGAGCCTATGAGGCTCCATGACCCAATATGGTAGGGTGGAGAGCAAGCCTTCTTTTGTTGTGTTTCATTTTACTTTCCCTATGTGCAAATATGTATGTTTGTGAAATTAGACATGGACAACATTCATCCCTATGTGTAGATATGTATGTGAAATCAGATGCAGAAAAAATTCATATATACTCCTTCCTATGTTTATTCTTTTTCATAAGATAGTAGCTATTTTTTTTGTAGGTCTATACTTAAACTTCTCCACAAAAAATTATTGCTACTTGGCATGGCTTGGCCCTGTGTCCATTCATCCAAAATTTTCAGAACATTTGACAAAAGAACAGGTACATATGTTTCAATTGACAGTTGAAGTTTTCTTGTTTGAGAGAAGAATTTTGCATTTATTCAAATTGCTCTTGTTAACTGAAACATGTTGTACCTATTCTTGTGTGAAGTAATTGTCTCAGGCTTAGAATTTTCAAGTTGTTTTTGTAAAAAAAATAAAAGGAAGAATAACATTCAAAACATATGTGAAATTAGATGTAGCCAACATTCATATATAGTACTGCCTATTATGCATGCAAGGAATGCAACACATATATGGGTAAGTGCATGGATCTGTGACACAATTTTGGCTCTTAAGATGCCACTTCTTTCTTTTCTTTTTTTTCTGAAATTAGGAAAATCTGATTTGCACAAGAAAATGAAGATAGTTACGCTCAAAATTTCAAAATGTAGCAAGAACAAATGTTGAAGTGCTCTGAGTCTAGTTTCTAAGCTACTAATTCTTTTTGAAATTAATGAATATTAAAGGTCTCAAAAAGGGGGGGGGAAACAGGTCCTATTTTTATAAAAAAAATAGCATAGTGCTTGAGGGCTCCCTCCCCCCTTTTTGATTAACTTTGTTTTAGAATTTCAAAAATCCCAACGATGAGAAATTAGATAAAACCATGTAGTTTATCCTACTTTT
>VDFB02265815.1:0-156224 GCA_007258455.2 Sequoia sempervirens
TCATTTGTTGAGTTAAGGGTAAGTCATCCATAGGCTCAAGTTTATTATCATTAGGAGTCGTATCTACTTCTGAGTGTGTGAATAATTGATGTTTTCCAATATAACCATATGTGTAATAATGTTACAGGTTAGGAGGTGGGCATGAGTATATGTATATATACATATAAATACGGTATGTACAAGTGTCCATAAGTATTTTCATGTCGATACAAATGTATGAGAGTAGATGGATATGCCATACGTGTGCATCGATATAAATACATTTACGAATACATATACATAGAGGAAGTATACAAGTAAATATACATGTATACATACCCACAACCAACCTGTTATATATTTGTGAATATGAATAAATATATGTTGATATTACTTCGGAATCTATGTATACACATATATACACATATACATAGGCACGTATAATGAAAGTATGCTGACTGGCTCGCAGTATACGTGCATTGTAATTTAAAATGTATATGCATATACATGTATATATGTAAAGGTAAATATACTTATATATTTAATATTATATCAAATATGTATATAATATAGTATTTACAATATATATATATATATATATATGTATAAGAGATTATTTAAATTATTAAATTTAAATAATTATACATAGATATGTATAGTGTAAATTAAAACTATACTATATATATGTTTTAATATAATAAAATAAATATATAAGTATATTTTATTAAGGGAATGGAAATCGAATAAAGTTTAAGAAAACACTTTATTTTAAAAATCGAACCTTGGCTAAATGATTTTATCATTTTGAAATAAAACACTTTATCACTTTAAAACATTTCGAATGAAATATTGAATCACCATTTTTAAAAAATGCATCTTTGATAAATGAAATGCAATGGTAAATATTTCATTGGTAAATATTTGAAAATGTCAAAAAAAAAGAAGGCCCTTGAAAATGGAGATGGCGCTTGTAGAAGCACGCAACCATGGCAAGGTTAACATAATGCGGCTAAAAGGAAGTCATTTGCAACCAGAGAAATGGA
This sequence comes from Sequoia sempervirens, assembly GCA_007258455.2. Classification (NCBI taxonomy): domain Eukaryota; kingdom Viridiplantae; phylum Streptophyta; class Pinopsida; order Cupressales; family Cupressaceae; genus Sequoia; species Sequoia sempervirens. The sequence continues at coordinate 1,023 of VDFB02265815.1, forward strand.
AATGTGGACGCCATCTGGTGGGGGACTTTGTCTTTGCATTAGCCGTCACTTATCTTTTCCTGTTGAATCACACCAATACAAGAAGGTGTCACATTTTTGGGAATTTACCATGTGCAAAATGAACTTTCTTCATTGTTGTCATCAAATGAAGGTCAAAATCTTCTCTAAAAGGTGACACATTTCTTGTTTGAACTATTCCAAACCCTGCTGGCAGCTTGGACGCCTTAGGAAGAGGAATTGGTTAAGTTTTGAAAGTTTTGAAACACTATATAAAGGCTACTAAGCTTATTCTTCAACACACGAATTTAGAAATTGCAAGTTCAATTTTGTTCTACTGTGAGAGTGCATTATTTATCCTATTGTGAGTGAATTTTGTTTTGCTATGAGAGTATTCATCAATTCTGGAAAGAAAATTTACTTGACAGAGAAGTCACTTCTGTCATTTATCATTTATGTGAGAAGTAAGTTGAGACTGTCTCCAGTTGTGCTAAGAGCCCAATATCAGAGGTGGCTAGAAATCCTTTGACTGGAAGCTGAAGGCGTAGCAATTTCATACTTACTCAACATCTGTGGATAGCTATTATCAGGCATGTTTTCTCTTTTATTTTTCCATGTTGTTGCTGCTCTGGTAATCAGAAGAAAGTCTATTTGATACTCTCTGTTTGAAAATGAATAGGGAATAAAGATTTTTTATATGATATTCTTTGATTTGAATATCTAAAGAATGATTTCAATTACAAAGGGATAATTTAAAAATAGAAAGGCAATTACATGCTTTATACTATTAGCTTTGCATTCATTAGTAAACAGATTTACTGATGCATTGAAGAATTAATGGCATTATTTGTATTGACTCCGTATAAGGAGTGTATGCTTGTGTATAGCTATTTAATACTAGGGATTGATTTGAGGGAATTTAATAAGTTATAGATTACAACTAGTTATAAATTAACTTAGTCAAGTTAATGAAGCTCCTAGGATGAGAGAGTGTCTAGTTTAAAGGAGATAGTTGTAAGTACTTGTTAGAATGATCTTCGTTCTAGTAGTTAGCTTGATGTAGGAATTCTAGGGTATGGACTACCCCGGTAGACCAACCTACGCGTAGAGTAAGAAAGCCTCAAGTCAAATTGACCCTGGCTAGTGCATGTGATAGATGACCTAAGTTCTTGATTGAATGTAAACACTTTGGCCAAAGTAGTGTTAGGAACAACTTACACTTAGTTGTGGTACTACACTGTCAGTTCACCGTGGTCTCGAAATACATACTAGTTCAAGAGTTGTCATATGCATAGAACATAGATATGTAGGATCACAACACTATGCCCAGTTGGTATTCGTTAAAGGATACCCCACCAATCTCTTCTTCGAAGGGAGGGCCGTTCATTGTAAAATGATCGTGCGAGGGACCGCATTACAAGTCCATTGTTGGCGGAAAAATGCCCGCTCATGATGTTTCTCCTCCTCAACAATCGGCCAATGATCCAAGATTTGACAGGACGGACTCTTGGACCTTCTTACTGCTATTGGTGCCAAAATCCTTCGGGCTATGTATGTATTTCATTCTTCTTTACTTTGTTGTTTCTTTTAGAATGAAATAGTTAAAGTTGCAAATTGATGTATCATGTTTATGTATTGGAAAGGAAAATTTTTATCATCATGGCATTGTTCTTATTTATTGTGCTTGAAATTAAAAGTTTCAAATTTGACGTACAAGTTTGTTCGTCACATGTCCCCAAATTGTCATATTCTCCCCTCCCAGGCTGGTCTTTTAGTTTATCTTGACCTCTCAACCGCTCTTTCCGATCACCTCCCCATCTTTACCACCCTTTCCCTTACTAATTCCCCTGCCCTTCCTAATGATCTTCCATACAAGTTAAATGTTTCCCATTTAAAACAACAAGATTGCATTGATGGCCTTTTAGTTATTTGGAAAGTTGAACCAAAGCCTCAACGTGATAGGTGGATCAGTTGGTGGGAGAGAACTATTGCCTGTTACACTTTATTCCTTTGTGACTATGGGAGAAGAGTTGTTACCTAGCGTCATAGATTGGAAAAATCCCTTAAGGGCCAATTAGAGCATAATCATTCTCTTTTGGTTGAGAGCCCCCTTAATGCTACCCTCCAACAATCTGTGGCTAAAACTAAAAATTCTCTCTAGAAGTTGGCTATTTACAAAGGAAAAGGAGCCCAAGTTCGTGCTCGTCTCCAATGGATCAAGGATGGGGATAGGGGATCAAAAAAATTCTTTCAGTTCTTATAGCACAAACACAAAAAAGAGCATATTTCCAATATAAGAGATGCAAATGGCTCTGTTCATACCAATCAATCTGCTATTTTACAAATATTTTATGAGCACTTTAAAAACCTTTTTATTGATGATTTTGTTGGTGATCCTCTCCTTCCCATTATTGAAGAAAGTGTTGCAGCTTGTAGTCCTTGTAAAATAGACTCTAAATATAGAAAATATCATGACCACCTCCTTTCCATTGAAGAACTTGATGAGGCTCTTTATAGTATGGCTTTGGAGAAAAGTCCAGGAATTGATGGGTTCCCGATTGAGTTTTATAGAGCTCTTTGGCCTCACATACGTGAAAACTTTTATTATGTTTACCTAGAAGGCATTGAGACTGGCTCCTTGGGGGCAATCATAATCCAAGGCTTGATAAAACTCCTCCCCAAAGGAAAAAATGAAGACACGGTGAATGGATGGCGGCCTATTACCCTTCTTAATACCTCATATAAAATTATTGCCAAAGCCTTGGCTCGCAGAATAAAGTATATAACCCAGGAGATTGTTAGGCTGGAACAAACTGGTTTTTTCGGTGGCAGATTTATTCTTTGACAATTTGGTGTTGGCTTGGGAGACTGCTGAATGGGCTCAACAATCTGCTCAAGATGCTCTAATTATCAAACTCAATTTTGATAAAGCTTATGATCACATCCGCTGGCCTTTCATTCTCAACATGCTAAAATGGCTAGGTGCCAACTATCCCCTCACGGGCCGGCTCTTGTTGATTGAATGCATAGCACGTTGGATCTCAACATTTGAGAGCATATTAAAATGTTGTTCATTGATGCCAATGCAAGAGTTGTTGTCAATGGAGCCCTTTCCCCCCAATTCCCTTTACAAAAATCTATCCGCCAAGGCTACCCTATAGCACCATTCTTTTATGTTCTAGTTGATGATGCCCTTAGTTACATCTTTCAACATGTCTGAGCTTCTAAGCTTATTCATGGGATTTTGTTACCTATTAATGTCAAAACACTTAACTCCCATTTTGCTGATGACAGCATGTTGTTTATTCAAAATTCAGCAGATGAAGTAACTAATACTCTTGATGTTTTGGATCTATTTTGCACTATCTTGGGATCCAAGCTTGCCATGAATAAAACTAAATTAATTATAACTCATCCCTCCCCACATCCCCCTTGGATCCCTAATGAATGGTGTGAGATTAAACATGGTACAATCACTAGATACCTTGGTATTCCCTTTGGGATTGGTGTCTCCCTCAAGGATATGTGGAATTGGTTTATGACCAAATTCAAAGGAAATTTTTTGAGTTGGACTAATCAGTTCCTTTCCATGGCTGGTCACATCCAAATTTCCAATAAAATCCTCTTGGCGAGTCATGTGTACATCTCATTGTGTTGGCTGCCATTTAAAAGTTGCTATAACCAACTCACTCAACTAATCAAGAGTTTTGTTTGGGCCAAATGGGGAAACAAGAAGGGCTCTCCTACCACATCTTGGTTACATTGCATTCATCCAAAGGATAGAGGTGGTTTGGGGATTATTGACCCATACACTCAGGGCATTTGTCTCACCAACAAATGGATTGTGCGAGCTTTGGAAGGAGAGGCTCCTTGGAAACATTTAGTTTGATTCCACATTAAATCTACAACTGCTAAACATTCCTAGGAAGAGTTCAAGTGGAATGATAAGCTTCTTTTGGCCCCCTATTTCAAGAGTAATGAGTCTGCTCCATTCAACTCTATTTGGAAAGCATGGAAAATTAACTCGAAAAAGTTGGTTTGGTATGATCAATCCTTTAGTCATGGCCTTAGCTTTGCAAACTCTTCCATATGGTGGAATCGTCTAATTTAGCAAGATGGAAAACCCCTTGGGGCTATTAAAAGTTTTAAAGGAAAGAATCTTTTCAAAAAGGGAATTCAAGTTTTTCATGATTTATGGGATCCCATCAGCTTCAACTGGAAGTCTTGGCAACAATTACAAACTGAGTTCCACTTGACATCTCTCACTAAACAACCTCTTCTTCAAATACAACACCTTGTTCCCCCTAATATTTTTTGTCTTTTTTCCTCTCCTTGTCATTCTAGATTTTTGAAAGATTGGAAATGGCCTAATAAACGTAATATCTGCTTTTTTCCTCTCAAAATCATCTATAGACAACTGCTCCCCTCAATTTTGCTTTCACCTCGGCTCAATGTCAAGTGGAACTACAAGTTTAGTCGAGCAAAATGGAATATGGTCAGCCATCAAATTTGGAAGTCTTAAGCCGATGTGCAATCTCAGCTCTTGGATTGGAAGATGCTTCTTGTTAAGCTACCTATTGGTAACCACCTCAAATTTCTCCATCCTCCTTTATCGTGTCCCTTTTGTGCTAAATCTGAGTCTATAAAGCATGCTTTCTAGTTTTGCTCTCATGCTCAGAACTTGTGGCATTCTCTTTTCTCTTTTCTTCCTTCCCTCTTCACTCACACTTGGTCATGGAAAACAACACTCCTTGGTGTCTCCTCTCACCATAATATCCTCACTCAACTGTGCAGGCAGGTCATCCTTAAATTCATTTGGAAGTTTCATTGTGCTGCTGTCTTTTCCAGCATCTCTCAGCCTCTTAAAGTTGAAGTTCAAATAATTTGGTGGAATATCTCTTTACAAGTTACAAATTTGATTGCTATGCTCCAAGATTATTTAGAAACTAACAATGATCTTAAAATATCTATCTACAATGTTCAAGCACAGTTACAATTGGTTGACGGATAGGCATCTTGCTAAGGAGGCTACTTCTTGGAGGTTATGGAGAGTATTCTTTCCTTTGGATGTTGAGTTGCTTAGACCTTCTTCTAAATGGCTATTGACTAATGGTTTAAGTTTTGGTTATGAGTGGTGTTGTATATCTTCTTCAAAGAGATATTCTTATTGCATTTGTTGGAGCTATTGTTGCTGTAACAACACATTTTGCTATTGTAGAGCTACATTTATTATTACAGCTGTAGCAGCATGCTTTACCATCTCTATTTTATGTAATGATGGGCTGGTATTGTTATTTTTGTTGCTGCTATAGCAACTTGTCTTGCTACTTGTGTATGACCTAATGGTGGCATGTTTGGCAATGCATTCTCACTTATGGAATAACTAAGAATACCAATGATTTTCTTTATAGTAATTGATCATTTTTTGAGAGATTTTTTTTTCATAATCTTTCTTGTTCCTCTATTTTCACATTAACCATTTTTGTTTCATAGCCATTTGTTTCCACTTTCTAGTTTTAGCCTCATTCTCTTTTTACTCCCACATTCAATACAAGAGTAAATAAGGTGAAATAAATATCCTTCCCAAAAGAAGAAGAAAGCATGACTTTAAAAGCATTCTCTAAGCAGGGTGTTGGTTGTTTTTTCAAATCACAACTAATTCTTGAAACTATCTAAAGAATTGTCAATTTTTATGTTCAAATGTTTCAAGTGGTTGTCCAATGAACATGATATTTATTGTAAATTTTTCAATTTTTATGCTCAAATGTTTCAAGAGGTTGGCCAATGAACATGAGGTTTATTTTACAATTTTCTCATGAAATGTGCCAAAAATTATAAATAGATTTTTAGGTTTTCAAGATTTAGGAGGGTGATCATTAACAATATCATATGAATTTACACTTTTAAAAAAATAAATAAAAGTGGCTATGCCACTGAACATTTTATTGATTAAAAACAAAGTTTACAAGCCCTGGTTCAAAAGTAGCATACCAACAGGAAAGAATGAGGGAAGAAAACCTTCAGTTATAGCTCCAAAAAGAGATAGAAAAACTAGCCTAGAACCCCAACTAGACCCAAACAGATACCCCAAACATGATAATATCACTTAACCCCCCAGAGAAGCCCCCCATAGAAAAAGACCCAAAAGAAGATACAATATCTTGGTACCAAATACCAAAGCAAAACATTTCTCCAAATCAGGCAGATCCAACAACATAGAATGAAAGTGGCAGTAGATGATCCAAAGAGAATTTCTCTTTTATCTTTAGAGGAGGAAGTGTCACAATTGAATGATCTAAACAGCTTCATGGAGCAGACAATGCAATGCCAGAAAAAGGCTAACACCAATGGATAGAGTCTCAGGAGGAAGGTTGGCCATGAGCAAGAAACACCCCGAAATAGTTTCCTCAAAAGTAACACACGTAAACCTGACCTGAAAACTAGACAAAAGATCTCCAAAACAAACGTTAGAAATAAAATCATTCATATGAATAATCCTTCAATGGGGAATGAACAAAATAGTGCAAATTTAAATTCTTCACTGAGATCCGAAATAGATGTTGAATTAGGAAGATGGGGAAGTCGACCAAACACTGACAAGAATGTGCATAGGTAGTAAGAGAGTAAGAACAACCCCAAATTAAACACCAAGATTAACATTCACATGGAGGTGCAAAGGTAGTTTGAACCCTTCAAAACACTGCCAAGCAGCCATAGGCATAAATAGAGCAATGAACTGGCATTAGCTAGTGATAAATTTATATACTAATCGCTGCACATTGCAAAAACCGAATCATGTGGCCACAAAAAAAGAAACCACAAAATTAATTTTGATATTCCACTTTTGAACCATGCTTGTAGTGGAGAGAAGGGAAACATAACATAAATACCAAAGCACAACCATGGAAATCCAATGGTTGATAGAGCTATCCAGAAATACCACCAAAAAACCAAAAAAGAACAGAATAGAAGGAGCTCGGCATGAAAAGAGGACAACAAAATACATGAAGCAGGTAGTCCCAGGTGCACAAACTTCAAGCACACTAAACTATAACAATTCTCTGCAATTTTTCTATAACAATTCTCTGCTATTTTGCATGATCACAAAAGCTTTATTAGCCAATGAGTCTACCAAATAATTTGCTTCCATTAAGGCCAAAACCGACAAGGAGAAAGCACATAGAGCATTGTCAGTGAAAAGAGATATGCAACCAAGGAGAAGAATAGAGCACCAACAAATTATGAGGTGAGAAAAACATAGGAAACCAAAACCATATGAAGCTGCAAATAAATTGCAATCTAAACAGGGGCGAATTTGACTTGGAGATCAAATTAAAATCAGAAAAACATTGGAGTGGAGCGATGCTGTTTCAGGTGGATAGGCGTATGAATTTAGAAGGAAAATACAAAGGAAATTGAAAAATTGAACCAGCTTCTATAGGTTGCTTATCATTTCCAGGTTCATACATATTTTATGCCATCTTTTTCATAGCTCCATAGGTAGTAGTTGTAAATTTATATCAGAAAATTGTATTCAAAGCCAAGAGTCTTGGCAAGACATAACAACCTTGTAATTACTGGCATTAAAGGAGTTAAAGGCTGCAGTATTTGAGGCATGGAACCCAAAAGAAAAAGCCAACCAATGACAAGAGCCCAACAAATATGAAAAAGAACACAACATGGCCATTAGCAGACCCATATGATAGGTTTAATGTATTAGAGGAAGGGTTTCTTTATTGAATTCTTTAAACAAAATCTGCTCATCAATTGCCTTGTTTGCCAACCAATCTGCTAAATGATTTACTTCTCTATACACATGAGATACATAATAGGATTTGAACCAGTGCAATTGTTGGAGAAATTTATCTAACAAGTACTGTAATTGCCAAACCTATGACTTTTGATTAATAATTGCATGAAAGATAACCATAGAATCACCCTCAACAATTAGTGAATCCAAATGGAAGGCCCTTGCGAGGTCCAAGCCTAGACTCAAGGCCTCCAATTCAGCCTTATTGTTAGTGCCAGGGGGAAGGGCATAACAAGCAATTTTGATAATGTTACCATTTGAATCCGATATTACTGCCCCAGCCCTAGACTTACCAAGGTTGCCCCTTGAGGCCCCATCATAATTTATTTTGAAAAAACTAGCAAGAGGAGGCTCCCATTTAGCCGCTCTATGTGCCAACACTTTATCCACCTTGCTAGTAAAAGACCCATGAAAGGGCAAAGATTTGAGTAGGGACCAATTTTTTATTACGAATCCATCCCAACTTGAGAAAAAATTTAAGCTTTCCAATTTTTTAAAGATATAAGATTTTTCCACTTAATAAATTGAGAGTTCAAGGTTTTGAAGCATTTCATCTAACAAAGAGCCTTTGTTCTGAAAGATTTTGTTGTTCCTCTCATTCCAAATTTTCTAGATGATTAAGGAAGGAGTTACTCTCCAGAGACAGTGAAAGAAAAATGATCCATTCAATAAAGGCCAAGATTTAAACTACAAAGTTAAGGAAGGAAAAACCAATGAGCACCAACCCAACTTTGCATAAGCCCAATACCAACATTGCATTGTGAAAGGACACCGAATGAAGCTGTGATCCACAAATTCAATGAAATAACCACATAAAACATAGGGGAAGGTCATCACAAGGCCCAATCTATCAAGTCTTTCAATTGTCAAGACTCTCCCATTTACTGCAATCCATGCAAAGGCACCTATCTTAGGGAGGCATGCATCATCCCAAAAGGGAGCATGGGGAAGATCACATCGGTTTTGAGATTCCAAAAGAGAGTTATAACCTTATTTGACAGAGTAATTCCCCATCTTTGATTTTGTCCAAATAGTATATCATCTTTCTTAAAGAAAACAATGCACCTTTTATCCAATTCTTTTCTAAAGGCTTCCTTTATAGATTGAGGAATATCAAAAATTTCAATTGATTTCCATGAAACAACATAAATGGAGTCTATGAGAACAACACTAAAGTAGTCAGCCACATAAGAGCCCCAAGCATTTTTTAGTAGAGCCATTAAATTACCCCAATCTAAAAAAGAGGACATAGCAGGATACCCATTCCAGACATCCTTCCAGAATTTTGCTTTCCTACCATTTTGAATCAACCAGGAGAGGTGAGGAAGGACCACCGACCTACAAGAAGATATAAAATTCCACATTGTCGATCCACTAGGGAGGGAAGATGCCCTAAAAATGCTCTCCTTGGGGTGTGGATACAAATATTTGGCAAACATTAACTTCCCCCATCTAGAGTCTGGATTTTGATATAATTTCCAAATGAACTTGGCACCAAGGGTAGTATTCTGATACTTGAGATTTCGGATACCAATGCCACCTAGGTCCTTGGGAAAACATACTTTCTCCCAAGCAATAAGGGGGAGTTTTTCTTTACCCCCCACATTGTCATTCCACAAGAAAGAACATATAATTGATTTCAACTGATTTAAGATAGAACAATGAGTCTTTAACAATGACATCATATAAATTGGAATTGTATTTAGGACAGATTTGATCATTTGAATTTTACTAGCAAGGGAGAGCCACTTATGTTTCCAAAGAGAAATTTGTCCTTAATTAACTTACAAAATCTTTCCCATAATACTCCAAGGATGTTACCAACAAAGAAAGGAATGCCAAGGTAGGCATAAGGTAAGGAGCCCACACAGAAACCCCAAAACCTGATTAGCCTATTTTGAATAAAATTTGGTACATTTACCAAAAATATTTTAGATTTATCTGGGTTGATCTTTTGGCTAGAAGCTAATGAGAAATCATTTAGGATGCTCTTGATTGCCTTAGCTTCAGGAATAGAGGCATGACCATAAAGCAAAGTATCATTAGCAAAAAGGCCATGGGTTTGTGAGGTCTACAAATTTGGAATTCTTATACCTTTCCAGAAATTTAACTAATTTTCATTTTTAATTGACCAACTTAAGCCTTCAACCATAAGGATGAAAAGGAAAGGAGACAGTGGATCCCCCTATCTAATATCCATCAATGAAGAGAAGAAGCCACAAGAGGAACTATTTATCGAAACATAAAACCTTACTGAGGAGATGCAGGAATGAATCCATTTAACCCAACTTTCTAAAAAACCCAACTTGTGCAAGACAGCGAGAAGAAAATCCCAATTCACCTTGTCATAAGCTTTCATCATATCAAGCTTTAGGATCATGGCTAGTAACTTGAGTACCTTTATCAAATGCAGAATTTCATGGGCCACAATTGCGCCCTCAAAAGTTTCCCTCCCTGGGACAAAACCACTTTGCTCTTCGGAAATAATTGAAGGGATGATCTTAGCAAGGCGTATAGAAATAGATTTAGTGAAGATTTTGTAAATGGTATTACACAATGAGATCAGTCTGAAATCGACAAAAGTGTAGGGGGAATCTATTTTAGGGATGATTGATTAAAAATTAGTATTGAGCTCTTTCAAGATAGTTCTATTTCTCCTAGCTTCTTCTAGAGCTCGCCAAACATCAACCCCAACTATATCCCAACATTTATGATATAAAATGACAGTATAACCATCAGGGCCTGGAGCCTTCTCAGGAGACATTTCAAAAACATCAGCTTTTACTTCCTCAAGAGAAAAGGGGGCCATTAGCCATGCATTGTCATTTTGAGTAACAAGAGAAGGAATAGCCTCTAAGATTGCATTATTTATTGTCACTGGCTCTGATGACAGCAACGATTTGAAGAAAGAGGTGGCTTCTTTAGCAATGCTAATTTCATCAACTAAGAGAATACCTTCACTGTTTGTAATTTGGCTGAAGCAAGGAAGAATTTAGTGTTTCTATCACCTTCAGACAACCAAGTATCCCTAGATTTTTGCCTCGAAAAACACTCTTCCCAATAGAGTACCTCCTCAAAATCAGATAGCAAGGATTTCTACTTTTCATACAAAGCAGGGGTCATGCCCTTGGAAATAATACAGTCATTTAGCTCTTCAATCTCTTTCTAAAGTCTTAGTTTTTCTGAGAAGATATTTTTGAAATGTTGTTGATTCCATAACTTTATTTTTCCTTTTAAGAACTTCAATTTCTTGGCCATTTGGAACATACGAGAACTAGGGAAAAAGGGAACAATTTTCTACCAGAATTTGATGAAAGGTATTAAAGAAGGGTCCCTAAACCACATTGGTTAAAACTTAAAGAGGGACCTGTTAGGGGCCTGATTCTCAATGATATTAAAGGCTATCAGAAAATTATCTGACCCAGGAAGACCAAGAATTGAATAAAATATATCTGGGCTTGATTCCAACAAAACCGAAGAAAGTAAAAACCGATCTAGCCTTTCAACGATTTGATAGAAATCATTTCTTCTATTAGTCCTGTTATCACCTGAAATTGCACCCTGTTGAACCTGATGTTCAACACTTCAGTGTAACATGGGAAGACCTCTAAAGATGTGGGTTTCTTGTAAATAGAGGTCAACCTCTGTAGAAGGATGGCTTCCTATGGTGTCACCTAACTACTGATTCTATAAAGGGAAAGGGAGAAGGAGTGCATAAAATAAAACTAAACGCTATGGTGATACACCGAACTGATAAGAGCAATGGAATACTTAGGCTACACTTGAAAATTGTCAATGACCATAATATTGCGCATCAAATTCTGTAAGCTTTGCATTAATATATCACAAACAGGTTTGATTCACACACTTTTTAAAGAGAGGAAAAGATTTTTCACAGACTATAATCCATATGTGATTATGTAAACATAGTTTGTGATTTATATAATGATACTTTGGCAAAGGAAGGCATGAAAACAAAGGATAAAGTCATAAAGGAATAGAAGAAATTCACAAAATAACTTGATCATGAACCTAAAATGCACAAAACTTTGCAAGAACAAGATGGTGATCTGAAACATCAACACTGACCAAGGTAAATTTTATATATCATGCTCCAAAATGAGTTATAGAAGTTTGCTAATCTGAGAAAGGACTGTAAAAGTCACAGACTTTCGAAAAGCATTAGGAGAGCTCCTTACAAAGAGGAAAAAATTTGTTATTTACAAAAATATGTCGGCCCCTCTGGGCTTACAAAAATATCTTCCTTTAGAAAGATCTACTCCTAGATCTTTTCATGTAGTTAATGTTGTGTTCGATTGCATCCCTGCTATCTATGTCGGTGAAGAGTTGCTCTAGAAATGGCCTCCTTGATCTTTTGCAACCACAACATTAACTTCTGGTCATTGTTTCCACTCTCAAACTTCCCTCAGAGCCGCTTTGAATGCTTATGAGTGTTACCATAAATGTCAATCAACTCTTGCCATTTGACATCCTAGCCGTCCCTGTAGTTTCCGCCCTTCTGTTGCTCGATGACACCTTCTGGATATCAATCTGATTCATCGCTTTATTCTCAGAGCAGATACACATTGCTTATTCTTTGTCGATCTCATCCATAGGGGGAGTCAGGTAGTCAAACGGCTCATGGTACGTCCTTAGATCCCATCTGATTGGTTGAAATCATGCCCCATATATTCCAGACGGTCAAAGGGTCCCTCAAACAACATCACATGTTGATGAGACACTAATTGTGTCTCCCCGATGCGAGTATACTTCACAGGACGGTCGGCATAGCTTGGGACTATCGGCAGGACTTCATATCGAGCTACAGGAGTTATACCGATATGCACATTTCATCGCCTAGACACTCACATTCGGCAAGAGTCATAGCGAGCTCCAAGATTCCTATCGCTATCATATACACCATCAGCAAGACAAAAATTCATCGGCAAGAGGTCATAGCAGGTTCCATTAGCCATACCAATATCCTTTTCCATCGTTGAGACCTCACTTGTCGGAAAGACATCATGTCGAGCTCCTCCGTTCTCTCTGACCTCATTTCATTTCGACAAGACCCATTCTTGGTCGGCGAGACCTTTTGTTGAAATCTCCATTGCACCAGGATATTATCGGGTCGATAGGACCTCATGGCGAAGGCAAAAATTCATACCGATATCCATAGTGGTCGCTGAGACAATCGCTATCGGGAAGACCTTTTGTCGAAGGCAATATCCTTCAGTGAACTCATCTCATTGTTGGGGAGACTTTTACAAGTCGGGGAGACATCATAGCGATGGTACAACTTTCGTCGAGACCTTTGTTAATCACCAAGACATCTCCCCGAACTCCTATTTCTTTAGGCGAGACCTTACAACGAGCTCAAAACATTGTGGCGAAACTCCTCTGAGTCGAGAAGCGATTACATCGAAGGAAACTCTCTCAGTGAGCTCACTTTATTTCAGGTAGACATCCCTGTGTCGGCGAGACGTCATGGCGAGCTCCCTCATTCTCCCTGAGCTCCTTCATTTGTCGAGGAGACATCGCTATATCGGCAAGACTTTATGTCGAAGGAAAAACCTTCGGCGAGACCATCAGTAGTCGGCCAGGCATCATTCTGAGCTCCTTTCTTTCGCCCCGAGCTCACTTTACGTTGGCAAGACCCTATCAGGTCGGCAAGACTTTTCAACAAGGCCTCCTTGTCCCGGCGAGAGCTTATTCCATTTCGGCCAAATTGCGGTTGATCGAAAAGACCTCACACCGATGATGTCTCCTTTTGTCGAGACGTCCTTTCATGTCGATGAGACATTACCCTATCGGTGAGACTTCTCCCCCTCGCTAGCCCTTGTCGCCAAGACTTCAGCCTTTCGGAAAGATGTTATACCGAAGCCCCTAGATTACACCTAAGGCATCCCGTTTTAGTGAGACTTCATTCAGTCACTGAGATGTTACAGCGAACCCCTTTCTTTCTTCGCGATGACACTTCTTTTCGCTGAGACCTCTTAGCTAATGTGAACCCCTCTCCCCGACGCCAACCCTAGTGAACAACTTTCGGTGTGACTTTCACTGGTTAGGAAGACCTCACGCCGAAGCCTCTATCTCTTGGCGAGCTCAGACCCTTTTTGTTCAATGAGACCCCACCCCTGTCGGCAAGACCTTATGCCGAAGGAAAAACTTTCGGTGAGCCTAGCCTTATGTGCAGTGGTCAGCGAGAGGTATAGCAACCCATGGCGATTAAACTGTCTGGCCGACCGATATATTCCTAATGAACAGAATGCACTGCTAGTCGGCAAGACAACAAGAGGGTCTTGTCGACTTTCCTCTCTGATGAGATTTATGGAAAATCTAACTAAGGTGAAGCTCTCCAATAGGCCTCCTTGTGAAACAGCATCAAATGTGTGATATAACCCTTGATGCAAATGCCCCCATTGGCCTTCAAGAACACCTGAAACATAGATTGCCTTGCCTGATTGAGGCCGTAGGTGAAAATTGGGTAACATTTCTAGTGACCTTTGCTGGATGTTTGCCTGCTAAACCCAGAAACCAGTAGGCTAGGCCTATCCATTTGGCATGGAATCATTGGGACAACTCAGAAACAGATCAAGAGCAGCTTTGTACATGGTTGTAACTCTCTAGAGACTCATTAGAACACTCAAAAACTTATTGAAAACAGGGAAAAAACTAAAATAAAACTATTTATTGTGTTGGGACAACACTTAGGGAACGAAAACTGCATCTAAACCTACCCTACACTAACCAGTATGAAATTGGTCAAACAAAACCATTTACAGGATGACTGAAATAGCTGCCCATTCTTCTCAGTATGCAGTGACACATGTTTAAGGACAGCTAAGTAAAAATGGGACACAAGAAGATACTTAACAAGATGATGTACTGCTTCTTGAAAGAGGTGAAAAAGTTCACTTACCTCACTAAATAATTCATATGTATTGTCAATTAGAGGAGGATAAGTAAACTAAACATACTCTTGTTTGGCTATTAGTGCATCTTGGATATCTTCTTTCGTTGTACCTTCATATATGGGTGCCTCATTGGACTCCATTTGGGCTAAGTACCTGATTGGATAGCCTCTGGTAAGGGAAAAGCTTGAACTTTCCTTGATGGCCTCTTGTTGATCTCTAAATACTTCATCTTTTCCTTGAAAAGATGCTGATTGGAGGTAATATGCAGGTTGTTCATTGGCTACTACAGTTTGATCTTCTTGAAAGATTCAACAATTATTGTCTATAGGAGGATCAACTGTTCTTTCTTTCAACTCTATAATGAAAAAGGAGTCCTGCTTCTTTTCATCATGTATAATAGTCTTTGAAAAGAAACCATTAATGTTTCTGATGGTTGGATCTTCTTGGCTAAGGAGCTGATATCCCTATTGGATAACTGAAAACAAATCATCAAACTATTGTTCCTTATGCTCTTCGTTCATGATAGAATACACCTCTTCAACAAAGTGGGGCAACTCATCAAATAAGTTCATAGGCTGCAAGGCATTATCTTCTACACCTTTTTTAATAGTCTCACTAACTTGAATGGGTTGATCACATGCTTCCCTTTCATATGATACTAGCTCATCATCAAGCATAGATGCTATCATGCATGTGAGATCTTCATCTTCATCAACAAATTGAGGAAGTTCATAGAACAAGTCAACAATATTCTCTAGCTATTCCAAATCAACAGGTAAATTAGGAACCTACATGCTCTCTTGAAGAAAAGTATCCGGTTCATTTTTAGGCTTTTCTTCCAAGTCTAATGCTCCATTGGCTTGCTGACTGTCATCAATCGACAACTGCCCAAATGGCTTGATGTCTTCTATCTGTTCTGAAACTGCAACCTCGCAAGTGCTTTCCACTTGAGGAAGATCCTCAGTCAACTTTGAGCTTTGAGAAGGAGCAATTTTCTTGAAGCTTGGAACTGAAAACACGTGCTCCTCCAACTTAGAAATTTCATCGTAGTTGTCCATGCTAGATTCACCTTGTCTGAAACTTGGAATTTTGTACTTTAAGGCCCCCTCCTTCACAGGTAGTTGGGGTTCTATCCTATGAGCTTGTGCAAGCAACTGTTTCATCTGCTCATCTTCAGCTGCAACACTCTGCTCTTTGAAACTCCTCTCAAGCTGCCTCCTTTGAAACTCCTCCATCTGCTATCTTGATCGATCATGTCTGTTCACCTCCTGCTGCAAGTTTTGCTTAAAACTGGAAATTTAAAGTTACGAACCTCCTCCTGAACAGGATGATGTGGAATATAAGGATCTACTCAGACCTCACGCCTCTATGTTTGAGTAAGAAAAAGCTTCATTTGTTCTTCTGTTGCAGCTAACTCTCTCTCGAGCCTATTCTCAAACTGTTTCCTTTGCGTCAGTAATTCTTGCTCATGAAGGTAGGCCTGATAGCCCATCTCTTCTTGTTGTTGATCATACTCCTGTTGCCTCCTAAACTCCTCTATCTGCCTTGCGATGTCCGATAGTATGTCCTTCATGTTATTCTTTATATAATCAACTTCTTGGAGCTAATTTTGGACATCCAAATGTGGATTTGAAGACTGAGCAGGGGTGGGAGGGAGGTAAGCATGTTGAGCATGCTGATAGGCTATTGTTGCATGGCTATTTGGGATTAAACCAGCAGCATGATTGGCCTGATATGGTTGATAGGGTGATTGGTTGACAGGATTTTCATGAAACTGAAGTGGGTATACATGGTAACTATGAAAATCTGTCATTTCTACTCATATGAATGTTGAAAATCAAAATATTAAGCTTATAATTGAAACATACCAGCACTGAACTTGTTGAAACTAGTAGATTTGATCGAAGTTGCCAGGTGTTGTTTAAACTGCCTCCAAAGGCTGAACTTATTGAGAAAAACACTAAATTTTTTCAATATTTTAAATTCCTCAATGATACATTGGTATACAGAGTCACCATGATATGCTGACTTAACCTTTGAAAGGCCTAAAACTTACTAGCTACATATCAAAAACTAGCAGTAATATGTACTCTTTAAACTGCTCTGATTTGAATAGTCCCACCGGGCGTGCCAAAACTGTTATCACCTAAAATTGCACCCTATTGAACCCGATGTTCAACACTTCAGTGTAACATGGGAAGACCTCTAAAGATGTGGGTTTCTTGTAAACAGAGGTCAACCTCCAGAGAAGGTCGGCTTCCTATGGTGTCACCTAACTACTGATTCTGTAAAGGGAAAGGGAGAAGGAGTGCATAAAATAAAACTAAACGCTATGGTGATACACCGAACTGATAAGAGCAATGGAATACTTAGGATACACTTGAAAATTGTCAATGACCATAAGATTACACATCAAATTCTGTAATCTTTGCATTAATATATCACAAATAGGTTTGATTCACACACTTTTTAAAGAGAGGAAAATATTTTTCACATACTAGAATCCATATGTGATTATATAAACACAGTTTTTGATTTATGTAATGATACTTTTGCAAAGGAAGGCATGAAAACAAAGGATAAAGTCATAAAGGAATAGAAGAAATTCACAAAATAACTTGATCATGAACCTGAAATGCACAACACTTTGCAAGAGCAAGATGGTGATCTAAAACATCAACAGTGACCAAGGTAAATTTTATATATCATGCTCCAAAATGAGTTACAGAAGTTTGCTAATCTAAGAAAGGACTAAAGTCATAGAATTTCAAAAAGCATCAGGAGAACTCCTTACAAAGAGGCAAAAATGCCTTATATACAAAAAGATGTTGGCCCCTCTGGGCTTACAAAAATATATGTCTTTAGAAAGATCTACCCCTAGATCTTTTTATGTAGTTAATGTTGTGTTCGATTGCATCCCTGCTGTCTATGTCAGTGAAGAGTTGCTCCAGGAATGGCCTCCTTGATATTTTGCAACCCCAACATTAATTTATGGTCATCGTGTCCACTCTCAAACTTCCCTCAGAGACGCTTTGAATGCTTTTGAGCATTACCATAAATGTCGATCAACTCTTGCTAGTTGACATCCTAGCCGTCCCTATGGTTTTCGCCCTTCTGTTGCTCGATGACACCTTCTGGATATCAATCTAATTCATCACTTTATTCTTAGAGAAAATATACATTGTTTATGCTCTGTCGATCTCGTCCATAGGGGGGAGTCAAGTAGTCAAATGGCTCATGGTGCATCCTTAGCTCCCATCTGATTGGTCAAACTCATGCCCTGTAGATTCTAGACAGTTGAAGGGTCCCTCAAACAACATCGCATGTTGGTAAGACACTAATCGTGTCTCTCTAATGTGAGTATACTTCACAAGACGATCGACATAGCTTGGGACTGTCGGCAGGACTTCATATCGAGCTGCAGGAGTTATACCGAGCGCCAAGAGTCCTATCGCTATCATATACACCATCGGCAAGACAAACATTCATTGGCAAGAGGTCATAGTGGGTTCCATTAGTCATATCGATATCCTTTTCCATTGCTGAGACCTCACTTGTTGGTAGGACATCATGTCAAGCTCCTCCATTCTCTCTGAGCTCATTTTATTTTGGCAAGACCCCTTCTTAGTCGGTGAGACCTTTTGTCGAGATCTCCATTTCGCCAGGATATTATCAGGTTGGCAAGACCTCATGGCGAAGGAAAAAATTCATATTGATATCCACAGTGGTCGCTAAGACAATCACTATCGGGAAGACCTTTTGGCGAAGGCAATATCCTTCAACGAACTCATCTCATTGTCGGGGAGACTTTTACAAGTCAGGGAGACATCATAGCGATGGCACAACTTTCGCCGAGACCTCTGTTAATCGCCAAGACATCTCCCCGAACTCCTATTTCTTTCGGCGAGACCTTATAGTGAGCTCAAAACACTGTGGAGAAACCCCTTGGAGTCGGCAAGATATTACACCAAAGGCAACTCTCTTAGCAAGCTCACTTTATTTCGGGTAGACATCCCTATGTCGGCGAGACGTCACGGCGAGCTCCCTCATTCTCCCCGAGCTCCTTCATTTGTTGGGGAGACATCGCTATGTTGGCAAGACTTTATGCCGAAGGCAAAACCTTTAGCGAGACCATCAGTAGTTGGCCATAAATCATTCTGAGCTCCTATCTTTCGCCCCGAGCTCACTTTACATTGACAAGACCCTATCGGGTCGGCAAGACTTTTTAGTGAGGCCTCCTTATCTCTACGAGAGCTTATTCCATTTCAGTCAAACTGCGGTTGATCGGCAAGACCTCATGCCGATGATGTCTCCTTTCACCGAGACGTCCTTTCCTGTCGATGAGACATTACCCTATCGGTGAGACTTCTCCCCCTCGCTAGCCCCTGTCGCCAAGACTTCAGCCTTTCGGCAAGACATTATACCAAAGCCCCTAGATTACACCGAACACATCCCATTTTGGTGAGACTTCGTTCGGTCGCCGAGATGTTATAGTGAGCCCCTTTCTTTCTTCACGATGACACTTCTTTTTGTCGAGACTTCTCAGCGAATGTGAACCCCTCTCCCCGACGCCAGCCCTGGTGAACAACTTTCAGCGTGACTTTCATTGGTCGGGAAGACCTCACGTCGAAGCCTCTATCTCTTGGCGAGCTCAAACCCTTTATGTTCGATGAGACCCCACCCCTGTCGGCAGGACCTTATGCTGAAGGAAAAACTTTTGGTGAGCCTAGCGTTATGTGCAACGGTCAGTGAGAGGTATAGCAACCCATGGCGATTAAACTGTTTGGCCGACCAGTATATTCCTAATGAACAAAATGCACTGCTAGTCGGCAAGACAACAAGAGGGTCTTGCCGACTTTCCTCTCTGATGAGTTTTATGCCAAATTTGATTGAGGTGAAGCTCCCCAATAGACCTCCTTGTGAAATAGCATCAGATGTGTGATCTACCCCTTGATGCAAATGACCCCATTGGCCTTCAAGAACACCTGAAACATAGATTGCCTTGCCTGATTGAGGCCGTAGGTTAAAATTGGGTAACAAGTCCAAGTGAAGGACCCATTCTGAGGTATGCAATCAAACAAATTATCTCCCATAACAAAGGCACTAAAATCCTCCATAATCCTCTTGTTGGGGATGATACCACCGACCTTCTCGGAGGGATCAGATATAGCATTGAAGTCACCTCTGATAACAACCAAGGATTCAGATAGGACTTGTAAAATTGAAGAAAGAGTAGCCCACAAATGTTGTTTGGCAATTGCAGAGATTGGCCCATAAACATTAAAAATCTAAAACTTGATATTTGAAAATTTTCTTTTAACTAGGAAAAGCCCCCAATTAGAAAAGGAGCAAATTACCTTTAAAGCCACAGAGTTTTCATTCCAAAGAACAACAAGAGCCCTAGAAGCACCAAGTGTAGATTGAGAAAAGAACTTCCAGGGGGACCATTTTGAGAAGAGGGACTCAACAGAACCTGAATTCATTTTAGTTTCTTGTAGTAAAACAATATCACAGTTTTCTACCTCTAGCTGGCATCTAATTAGGCATCGTTTGTTAGGGGAATTTAATTCCCTAACATTCCATGAAAGAACCTTCATTGTTCTCGAGGGGAGCTATCTCCCCTCTTCCCCTGAGCTTTTTTCTGGGAGGGAATCCCAACAGTAAACTCCAACTGTAAATTCCTTTTCGCAGCACCAGATCTTGTCATAGGAGGACTAAAAATCCTCTTTTTTCTTGCAAGAGACATTAAAGTTGTTTGAATACCCGCATCAATTTCAACCTGAGTCTTCGCATGCTTTGGCTTACGCCCCCTTTTTTACAAAGAAGTTGTGGGTCTAGAAGGGGATAAAGGAGATTGAGAGATAGGCAACATAGTTTTAGGAAGTGGGCTTAAAAACTAATTAACTTTCCCAACATTCTGCATTGGTGAGACAAAGGAAATTTCCTTAAAAGAATCCTTGGGATGGGATAAAGGGAGATCTTTTTCAATTTGAGCCAAGTCATAGTCAATTATAGATAGAACTTTCTCCTGAGCAACTGCATTAAAGTTTACCTTGGAATCTAAGATGATCTTCTGAATTTTATCAATCAATTGTTGGTCCATCGAAAATTAATTCAGAGATTTGCAATTTGAGCTCGAAATAAGCAAGCCTACTAGATCTGAACTAGACTGTGTTTTTCATTTTAAGCCCATAGGTTCAGCCAAGTCTTGAGGACATTTCTTTGAAAGGCACCTGATTCGTTCAACAGAAGACACCGATGCCTTTGATTGGTTCAAAAGACTCACACACTTGCCATTTTGAATAGGAGAGTGCACAAGGACCGATTTAGGGGTTTTATGCCCAGATTTATTGATTATGCCACTTAAGGTCAACTTGTCACATGTCATATTTGAAGCAATAGGAACCCCCAGATGAGGATTTGGCAAGGTTACAGGAGAGGAAGAAACAAAGTTCCCAATGGCAGACCCAGATCCCTTTTGAGAAGCAGGAATGACCTGATTTGCCTTTAGCTGAGGCAATCCAAGCAGTTTAACCTTTGTATTCTTAAGTTTTCGGCCTCTTTTTAAGGGAGAGGACTGAGGGCCCTTAACTGACACATCCAACTTTGAAGAAGGAAAATGACTGTCAGACCTAGGGGTGAGATCGATCCCATTTTCAGAAGAGATAATATCAAAGGGATTATAAACAGATATCCCTTCACCAAAAATAACACATTCTTTAGTAGTCCCGAAATTATGGAGTTTTGACAAATTTCCCACCAGATCATTTTTTTGGTCTAAGATAGCAACCAAATTTTTGGCTGGAGAGAAGAATATTTTAGGTACTTGGCCACTAGTAGGGTTACCCACAGGTTCCCTAACATAGATTTCTTTTGTAGCTAGATGGTTATCATTCTTATCAATTGATCCAGAAGTTAAAATTGTCGAGTCCAAGGCCCCCAAGTTATCCCCAGGATCATTACCAAGAAAAAGAAAAGGCTCCTTAGTGACTGGAGGGTCCATTAGAGGACCATTACAAATTTTCTTGCTTTCCCCAATAGGAAGATTTTCCATTTGCAGAACTTCATTGTTTATAGGGTTTATTATTTTTTTATATGCCTAGCATTCAACTTGTCTTTGGAACAACTACCCATGTTAGAGGGAGATGTTTTGATCATTTTGAAGAGGGGAGCATCTAAAGGAATAGTGGCTTCTTGAAACCATTTAGTATCTTTAATTAAAGGTTGCTGCCATAATCCATCTAATGATTTGAACTTACAACACCTAGGAAGATTTTTTCTAGAACTAAGGCATAAATACGCATAGTTAAGATGCCATCAAAGATTAAGGAGTCTGAATGGAGCAATTTCCCAAAAGAATTACTAATCAATCTCAGTATATCTAGATATGTGAATTCCAGGGGGATACCAGACATTGAAAACTAGGTAGGAATCATTGTGGTTAAAAATGAGTTTGGTTGAAATAATGGGCACCAAGGGACGATTAGGAACAAGTTTTTTCCAAACCACACAAAATAATTTTCCAAAACTTTATTTTTTTCCTCAATAGAATCCAACACCAGAATGAAAGTATTTTTAGAAATTACTTGAAGATAAACCGTTCCAAACCATGTGAGTGAATCCATGATTGTAGTTTCGACAGAGTCATACCTTCACCCCAAGCTTGCAGAAAAAACTACATATTTGAACAAATCTTAGCGCTTCTGGTTCAGAGGCAACTTGTCTATGTTCACCATGGGAACCGGTAACCATAGATCAGCCTTAGAGTTTGAAGATGGAATTTCCCCCACCGCAGGATGTTTAACCCCAACCTTCGAGTTGGAGATAGGGTCACCAAGACCCACATTATTCACATTTGAAGGGTTACCCAGGCCTTCACAAAATGATTTACCAGTGGACGAAAACTTAGGATTTTCATTTCTTGATCTAGATTCACCATGACTGCCACATGCTTTATTCAAGACATTTTCCTTTTCCTCAAATTCATAATGGATAGTCTGAGAACACGACCCATGGCCTTTCAAAGTCTTGTTTTTTTCCAGGAAGAAGCATTGGGTCAGGACCTAAGATGTGCCTCAAACCGTTTAGTTCTTCCAATGATTTTTTCCTATCTTTGTGAACTGCATGCCAAGAATGAGGAGAGAACATCTCTTCACCAATCCCCTCATACCCATGTTGATATTATGAAATTGAGACTAAATCATGTCTCCTGGGGGCTTAGCAATCAATTTACCATGGCAGACACCAATTGGGACAACATACCCATTACCAGAAACCGGGTTAGAGGCGAGATCTTGATGCCTTGATGGGCCCAAAGTGATATCTCTCGGCTGGGAACGATTTGAAAATTTATTTGCAAAAACCTTTGAAGGACCAAGATTTCTCCCACCTAGTTTAGGGTTTCAAAAATTACTAAAATAAATAGACTGAGGAAAAGATCCTTCATTATTTTGAGTCAAAACCTTACCAAAGCATTGAGGAGCACAGTCAACCTAATGACCTTCATGAAAAATCCACTGAGGGTGATACCCAAATGTAGAATCTGAGGAAACATGCATCGATTCATCCACCCAAACACCACCACGAAAAACCCACTGAGGGACATGACCATTCAAACCAGTGAAGCCCAGAGTTGGAGGATCCAACAAAGCTTCATCGCCCCACCGTTTCCCATTCTCACTTTTCTAAGACCCTAGTCACCCCTTTGTTTTCCCTTTCTCACCTTCATCTTCTTGCTCGATGTGCTCCATAGCAAATTTACACTTTATTCACATCAAGATATTGTTTAAATAAAAATGCCCTCATGAAATGTGCCAAGAATTATAAATAGATCTTGTAGGGTGATCCTTAACAATATCAAATGGATTTACAGTTTATTCACATCAAGATATTGTTTAAACATAAATGCTTTCATGAAATGTGCTAAGAATTTCAAATAGATCATACCTAATTGGATAGATTCATGGAGACTATATATTTATTGGCTCTAAAAACATGAATAAACTTAAAGGAATAAGTTACAATATAAATTGAAAATTCATTTGAAATATAATGACAACGGATGTGTAACTAGTATTCATATTTAGATTGGTTCCTTAAACATGGGTTACATAGTAAAAGAGAAATGCAACCATCTTTTGAACAACTTACAACAAATTTTGTGAGAGCTCATATAATATATCATTGCCTTACAATGATATTATTTAAAATTTATAACTCTAAATATGTTAGAAATATCTAAATACATATGTTAGAACTCTCCACATTTAAGATACAACAATGTAATCTATTGCTTGAATAGAAGCTATATGAGAAACATTCAATTGCAAAAGATATAATGATGAACAAAAAATCACCTTTGATCAATTATATTCATAAGAGTAATAACATATACATTTGGAGACAATTGATTGTGAAATTACGACATTGTGTTCATGTATTCTAAATATGTATTGATGTACAAAATTATGATTAAATTTGCATCTCTTCCCTAGAAGACTTAGACTAGATAAAATCTAGACCTAAAACAAACTTCCTCTCCTTACAAAAATCAAAGATCGTTTGAAAATGACTCAAAATTATCTTTAATAAAAATAAGAGAGAAACAAGCTTAAAACCATGGATATATGCCACATTTTCATTTGACAATATTATCCTTAGGATCAAATAAGAACAAGTGCAGGGCTGATGCAAAAAGTTGGGTACACAAAAAGCTTAAAACGCGGAAGTGTTTTTGTTGTTTTTTCAGAATTTTTTACACTTGGACTGAAAATTTGAGGCACTTACACAATGAATCTTAAAAAAAGTTAGTAATATGAAATTTATAATTTTGAATCTAGTTTCCAAATATGTAAATTATTCAAATACCCAGATTATAGAAATTAAATTTCGATAGGGATCTATAAAAACCACTTTTTAAAAGTCCCTTTTTTTACCATACCAAACACATGTACGTACACCACTTTTTGACCCAAATAAAAGTATTTTGCTAATTAATTTTGTGAAAAGAGAGCTCACAACATGAAGATTGATGTGGAATTTGTTTTGAATTTTTTGTTGAATATTTTTTTTAATTGAATTTTTATTAGTCTCAATTGTTGTTTTTAAAAATCAACATGTACGGACAACATAATTGGACCTAAACTAAACGGTTTTTGATTTTTTTTTTCATTGTGTAGAGAATGTTCTAAAGTTTGATGCCATATAATTTTTTTTACAAGAAACTTAACCAAAAAAAAGTTATTAAAAAGCAAAAAAAACCTAATATTTCAAGTTTAAGGACTAGTTTGCTTAGAAATTAATTAAAAAATAGAAAACATAATCCAATCTTAATAAAAAATATATATTTGGAAAATAGACATCGTATTCTCTAATGGGTTTTAATTTTATAGATTGATTGAGAAAAAAATTCTATCAGCCATATTGCCAAAGTTGGATATTCTTCTTCAATCTGCCTTAGTTTTTTAGTTGTAGGTCAAAGGCTAAGGCTCAAATTGCCAAGCCTTTCCCAAGCCTAAAACCAAGGCTTCATGTGGGTTGAGAATTAAATTTTTAAATAATGTGTACGCGTTACTAAAATGTGCACACGTTATTTAAATGAAACGGTACACGTTTCATAATGCATGCACATTATCTATTTACCCATTGGGTAAAGGTAACGCGTATACACTATATAACGTGTATGCATTCCTAAAATAGAACACATATGTGTTTCATAACATGTATGCATTTGTAATATAGCTGGTTTTTCCTAATTTGGAAAAACTGATAAAACTCATTTTTTCTGCAACATTCCTTTTCTGCAGTACAGTTTGAAAGCACCATTTTCTGTGTTTTTTTATTGCAAATTTGTCTTGTGTAGGGCATATTGTATTCAAATTGTTGGAAGAGACAAAGTTCAAGTTGAATTTCCTAAAGTGGAATCAAGTACAAGAACTTTTTACAAGAAGATTTGGAAAAAGAGAATTTTTGGATGTATTCATGATGTTTTTGTTCTTCAAAGTTTATAGAAAAAAAGATCATACTACATAGTCTTATTTGAATATTTGAAGGAGATAGCAATTTGAAAATAGGTTGAATCTTTTTTTTTTATCAAAGAGGGATTGGTAACCATGGGTGATAAGTAAAGACAAAGAAAAAAATGTAGAAAGTTAATGACACCCGAAGAAATTCAAACAAATAGAGATATGGAGACAAAAAGACAAAGGGAAAGAAGAGAAAGGATTCGTCAAATGAAAAATTTGCAAGCATCTAGTTCCAAGAATGTTGAAGAGGAAGCCATGAATGATGAAATGAATGTAGATGATGCAAATGTGGAGATGGTGAATATGGAAGAAAATGCAATTATGGAGACAAACCCAACTATGCCTTCAACTTCAACTTTGAATGATATGGAAATAGTACCTATGCAAACAACTACGGGTATGTCTTCAAATCCACCTCCCAATGATATGGAAAATGTACCTATTCATACAATCTACCAGGTATGTGTTCAAACCCAAGTTTTGATAATATTGATATTGCTTGTTTAGATGAAGCTAGATATACCATTGATGATATCAATAATTTTAGGGTTGAAACAATGCAAAAACAAAACAATGATGAAATTATATTTTATGAGAATGCAAATGAGAATGAAATCCCTTTTACATTTGAAAATGAAAATGAAACCCCTTGTGTGAATGAAAATGAAATCCCTTGTATGGATGAACCTAAATTTTTTTTTTTTACAATTGAAAGAGATGTGCTAGATAAACTTTGTGGTAAAGTTTCTTGGAGACAAATTAGAACTTATGGAAATAGAATATATAAAAAATATTTTTTTATAGAAAGAAATTAGGATTCCAATGTCAACTCATGGCGCAATTGATGATAATGTTGAAAATGAGAATAGTGATGAAAAAATTAGAGGTTTTTGTAAAACCAAAAAAGAAAGATGATTCAGTAGAACAAGTCATCTCTAGTGTTGTTAATGCTATTGATTTTATAAGAAAAGTAGATCAAACGATAAGAATGCGGCTCATCGTGCAATAACAACTGCTCTAGTTGATAAAGTAGCTTCAAATAAAAGAATGTTAAGTAAGATTAGTAAATGTATAAAAGTAAATCCTAGAACTTTGATAAGAGCTTCTAAAACAAGAGAAAGTATTGAAAAGGATCCAATTAATCAATGTTGGAGTTTTAGTGGTAGACTCCCAAGATTAGACATGAAATTAACTAATGAAATTAATCTTTAATCAAAAAATTTTGGCATGATAATACAAGCGTATCACCTAACATTAGAGATGTCTTAAAATTAAGGGTGGGTTCCAAAATTTGTGAACCTCATCCAAAGCATCTCTTAGATATGACTCAAACTGAATTATATAAAAAAAAATTAGATGCTTCAATCTTACCATTGAATATTAACATAAGTCAAAGATCATTTGAAAAGTGTAAACCTTGGTATGTTAGAATTAATAAGCAGCAAATCTCTTGTTGTTGTAAGACTCGTGTACAATTTTATTATTATTATGATAGTTTTCGATATATACGATGCACTTTGCGTGCTAACCAAATTATGCAGGACATTTGTGGCATTAATATGCCACCTGAAAGAATCAAAGATTTTATAGCAGGTTTGTTTTGTGAACCCTCTAATGGAAACTTATTTTATTTAAAAACATGTATTTCTAGAGAATGTGATAGATGTGGTAACTTTTCATTATTAGGAGAATGTATGCATGAAAGTAGTTTAGATAAATTTGGACAACAATTAGTGGATGTAAAAAAAATTAAAAATGTTTAGTATTCTTTAAAAGATGGAAAAACTAGAAAACGTTGTGAGCTAATTGTGGAAAAATTTAGTGTACATGCATTTATTAATGACTTTAAAGATAAGATTGTACCTAAATATGTTCAACACTCTTAGTATGCTTATTGGCTTGATAATCAATTTTGTTTATGTAAAAACACATTCCCAATTGGAACTATATTGTCAGTTGTTGATTTTGCTAAAAATAATACTCTTGATCCACAAGAAGAAATTCAATCATAGTATTATAATTCAGTGTAAGTAGATATATTTGTTCACATTGTTTATAGAGATGCAGATGATAGTACAAAATATAATAGAATTTTTTTGAGAGAGTACCATTTTTATGTAAGTGATAATCGATTACATTCATCTAAGTTTGTTTAATATTGTTTTGATATATTTTATAAAATTTAAAAGAGAGAGGAATTCAAATCCTAGAACATCTCATATGGTCGGATAATTGCACGGGTCAATTAAAAAATTCTAGAATTTTTTATTGGTTATGTAGAGTTCATAAGGAAAATAATATCCAACACATATGGAGTTTTTTTGAAGTTGGTCATGGTAAGGGAGAACGTGATGGAGTAGGTGCATGTGTGAAAATAGCTCTTGCTAGAGAGCAACTAAAATATGAGGATGCTACAAAATTTAGAGATGCACATGCAATTGTAGATTGGTGCAATACCAAATTATCTACAAGAACAAGTGAGAGCTCAATAATTCGATGCTTCTTTTGGTTAGTTGAAGAAAATAATATTTTTTCTTGACTAAATTGTGAAATAATTAATGGATATGCAAAATGGCATTCATTTAAGAGTTCAAATGCAAACACATGGACAATATGGACAAGGGAATTGGCATGCCTTTGTCAATTTTGTATTGCAGGTGATTGGGAGGCATGTGAAAATACGAAATGGGTCAAACAATGGCAAAAAAGAGCCTTAACGTCTACATCGACACATGTTCAACATAGAATGACAATTGAAGATAATCAAGTGTTCGCATCAGATGATTATGATCATGTTTCATATCTTGTACAAGAAGGTACATTATTTATTGAGTTGAATTTTATATGTATGCATGTTTATATGTGAATTAAATATAAGTCACTCTTTATTGAATTTTTTATTTATTTTTGCAGGACATGTCTATGTCGTTGTTGCACCTAAGGGGAATGAAGAGGAGACAGAGTATTGGTTGGCTAGATGTGTTATTTTTAGAGTGGATGATGAAAACTTTGAGTATCCAATTGGTTCAGTGGTTGTTGTTGGAACCTGACTTCAAAAATATTTGATAAGAAAGAATGGCTTGCCTACATTTGAAGATTATGAAAGACACAAGAAGATTATACATTATTCACATTTGATTTTGGCAACCAATATAAAACTAGTTAGATATCAAGGGAGGCCTGCTAATAAAGTTTTATGGACACTTTCAATGGATGATCATTGTTGATGCGGTGTTTTACACACTTTCTCAACATAGGTAATGCATAGATGCACTACCTCTCTTGAAAGGAAATCTCCAACAACAAATTGCTGAAAATCACCCCAAAGTCTCTTAGGTGTCAGGTCATGACTTGCTTGGAATTCCTCTGTTGATGTTGATGTGATTTTGTTGGTAATCACAAAGAAAACTTACGAAGTTGGATGTGAAATGGGTCTTGAAATGGAGCTCCTGAGATAGGAAGTTGATGTGCACTTTGCTGCAAGTTTGAACAATAGTTTGAAACTCCAATATTTTCTTAAGGTTTTGCTTTATAATGTGCAATGAACCTTAGCATAGCCTATTTCTAAAATAAAAATAAAAAGGGGAGGGAAGAGGAGAGGTTCCCGGATCTACAACTAACCATGACCAGTGATCATGGAGGTTTCTACTGTGGACAAATTCCTTAAAAAAAATTCCTCTTAACCAAAGAATTGACAGTATCATGAAATATGTGCTATCTTCTAAGAACTACAAATATTTTTCCATTCATTCACCATGTACATGCATGAATAAAGATAAAATTTTGGAGCAACTTTGAATTTAAGTCCAAACCAACTTTACACAACCATCTACCACTAGTAAACAACAAAAAGTATGGACAAGAAAGGTATATACACAACATAAATCTTCACAACCATAGAACAACATTACCAAATCTATCAAAGCAATCTAAGACTAACTGAAACAACAAAGTAAATCTAACTAAATCATCTACCTATTGGAGATGAATCATGAAACATGCAAAGAAAATTAGAAATGCACCAAAGTCAATGTATTTCTATTATAATTTTAGAAGCATGTCATTACAACAACTCAACTCTCCCTCGAAAGTGAGAGGAGACCCCCTATTTATAGTGTTCAAAAGTAGAATGAATGACCAAGATTGAATTGCATTGTGTGGCCAAGATTCACTACAAGCTAGGGTTCTACCTACCCCCCAAATATGTTACATTTTAAAACACATTCTTGTCCTTATCCCTATTTTGTCTTCTAGTGGCAACACTATAGCATTTTGTCTTTTTGTTGATTACCCTTTGTTGCAACTATTCCTTAAGGAGTTCATCATCAATAATAGGTTTTCCCTCCTATTTCTTCAAAGCGACATATTCCATGAACTTCAAGATCAACGATTGGAGCTTATCAATTTCCATAATATGAGAATGTAGCACTTGGTAACCCCATTGTTTGGACCGGTCGGTGAGCTTTTTCCAATCTTCATCGTACTTGAAAGTGTGGTCCTTGAATAGCTCATATTGGGCAAAGGATCGAGCAGCAAAACTCATGAAATCGGTGGTGATCTCAACGAACATTCCATCTTCCATCTTCTTTTGGAAATGAGGATTTAACTTTTTCGGATCAATTTGGACAGTAGGCATATCATATCCCGTCATTAGCTTCAAATATCGAATGCAATCTACTCTAACATCCTTGGCCCAGTCGATATATGGATCTACCTTGTAGAGTACCTGCTCCAATCTTTCCTTTCAATTTTCAAAATCCATTCTCCACGTCTCCATGTCTCCACGAGCCAATGATCATCCTCTTTCAATGCAAGCTCCTCTTCCCATGTTTTCTTTGGCAATTTGAGGATGGCCTCAATCTTTGGGTAAGTAGACCCGTATATCCTCGGGAAATCCATACAAAATTTCCTTGTGCTTTCAAGAGACCTTTGTAACTCCAAGAACTTGTTTGTTGTCGTAACATCGCGACTGATGCCCATGTTTCCAATGTAAAAGACTTGCCAGAACTAGCCCTCTATGGTTTTATCCAAGTTCTTTCTTTTTTCAAGCTTGTCTATTTGTTCTTTGGACAACAACTGTGGTGGGGCCAAAGATGTGGTAGGCAGTTCCTCAGCTGATGACCACTACTAGATGTAGGCTATCAAATCAACCACCTATGACTTGAGTTCTTCCTTTGAAATCTTATCTTGTTGTATTAGGTGCACTGTTGTGGTGACAGACTCCTAAAGGTGATCCACTTTCTATTCTTTGGTGGCTGTCCCTAAGTTGATAGTGGACACATTATAGCTTATTCCCTCTTTTCCCACTAATGGTGTGGCTACTTGCATAGTTCTAGAACCAGAAGCATCCGTTGTCATCTTGGATCTAACTATGGGATTCTTTTCTTTCTTAGTGCTAATTTGTGCCCAGGCTAAGATGGCCTCTAGCCTCACTCTTGGATTACTTGGGACATGAGCTTTCTTTTCAAGTTTCTTTTCCAGCCATTCCGACATTGAGGACTTTTCTTTAGGTGATTCATGATCTCCTTCCCCTTCATCTCTCTTGATTTCAATCTCCTTTTCTTTAGGAGCTTCTTTCTCTTCCCTTGTATCTTCTTCTTCTTCATTGGAGTCCTAGATGAACACCATGCACTTGATGGGGGGTTTGGTGGGCATGCCCTCTGCGCTCTTTGGGGTTGATTTCCTTTTCGACATCCTTTTCTTCCTTTTCTTGTTCATGTTCATGCCCCTTGGGCTGCTCAGTCTCTAGATTCTCGTAGGTTACAACCTCTTCCTTAGGATTATCCTCTTCTTTATTTGTCTTTTCCTCGTGTGGCGGTGGCACATCTTCATGTTTTTTCCTTTCCTGTTCTTCTTGCCCTTCGAAGAGAGGCATCTCTTCATTGTGCTTGGGGCCTTCTTCTTGTTCACCCA
This sequence comes from Sequoia sempervirens, assembly GCA_007258455.2. NCBI lineage: Eukaryota > Viridiplantae > Streptophyta > Pinopsida > Cupressales > Cupressaceae > Sequoia > Sequoia sempervirens. Next base: position 32,684 of record VDFB02265815.1, read on the forward strand.
CCGCGAGTACCAAGCTTTCTTCCATTTTATCATCTTCTTGTCTCCCTTCTTCTAAGGGCATCCTTTCTATTTCTTCTCCAACATCTTTTAATTGTCGGACCAGCTCTTCCTCAAAATCAACATCAAATTTTTATATAATTTCAGTACCGACGTCCCTTTATTCACTACTCCTAGAAGACTCTATTTATTCACTACTCCTAGAAGACTCTATCTCCTCTCCCTCACGAACTACCTCATCAATTTGTATATGTTAATGCTCTGGGTGCTCATGGTAGTCGTCGACTTCCTCCTCAAATGCCTTTGTGGCTTCCCTCTCCCATCTCTCCAACTCCTTAGATATTTCCATTGTGGCTCTCATTTTGGGAGGCTCAATTGGGGGCTTTGAGACAAGAACACTGGCGAGAACATGTGCTAGGGCAGCTTGGATGGCTGGGTTCATTAACACTTCAAAAATTTCAGAGGGGACACTCTGTATATGCCGTGAGAATGCTTTTGGAAGGGAGAGCATCAGTATAGGTATCATTGCATTTGCTAATGAAAGGGACGTAGTTGGAGACATAGAGGCAGAAGAGAATGGAGAGGTGGTGGCAGAAGAAGAATCAATCACCACCACTGGTTTGGTTGGTGAAGTAGAGGCAAGGTGGACCAAGATTTCCACCATAGGTAGGGAGGTAGCCACCATGGCTTGAGAAGTTGATGGAAGAGAAGCAGTAGCGGAGGTAGCCAGTGGAGACTTAGGTGGATTAGCCTCCATTTCCTCTCCTTCATGAAGTGGATCCTCTTGTATAATAGGCACTGTAGTGGCACTGCCTGACCTTTTGTGTTTCTTGGAAGGCTCAACTTTTGAGGCCTTCCTTGCATATACCTTTAGGTTGGGCTGCTACTCTGTAGCCTCTTTTCTTTTCCTGGAGCGAGTGAGCGGAGGGGACTTTGAAGTCTCCCCTACTGAATTAGTGGCTACCCCACCATCTGTCCCACTTGGCTCAATTACAAGCCCCTCATAGGTCAGGATGACCCCTTATTTTAATTAGACAACTTTCCCATTAACCCATTCTCTTGTACAAGCCTTGATGGGCTTGGTTATAATGTCGAGGTCGTCGACCTCTTGCTCATCCCAATCTATCAATGGCAGTGGCAAGTTAGCAACTACAGCATATCGAGGATCCATGATGGTGATTTCATCTTCCTCTACTTGGTCAGGCACGGGAAATAGGTTCACTCTCTTCATGAAATAGGTGGTCATCCGCATATAATGTCTCACCTGCACATCTTTGTCATCTTTATAATTTTCCCATAAATCTTCAACACTGTACAAATGGGCATACTCAGGTCCAAGCACCTTCCTTATATGTCCATAATGATCCATTCGTGGCCAGGTGGTGTGAAACCTGAAGTGATACTCGACCAACTCCTTTGAATTACTTGCACATTGCGAGGTATGAAGCTCATACATCCCTTGGCTGAAAGAAAGGGGATAAGAGATCCCTACCAGGTGTTTGCTACTCAAAAGAGTGTGCACATGTCGCAACTGCCAAGAAATCTCTAGCAATATTATCCGGTCATTGGGATATCGGGGCAGCTTGTTTAGTCTTTCTGAGAACCCCTATGCCTGTATGTATGTGAGCTTAGGGTATTGAATGAATAAGAAAGAATATTGCTTTAGGAAGGCGTTAGCACTGTGGGAAACTTGCCTCTCAAAGTCACCCCCAATCAATCTGATGATATGACCTGTTAAAGCATCATTAACCCTGTAGTAGTCCTTCTTGTAATTCCTATACTGCAACTGAGGGTACCTATCATAGACCTTTAGTTCCCTGCCTTGTTCTTCATTTAGAGCTCTAAAAAAGCCATTGTATTGACTCTGTTTGGCCAATAAATAGACCAGGTAAGATGTCATGTAAAAATTAGAGGTCTTCTTGATGTTCATGAATTGCTCATGAAAGCAATTGCTTATTATCCCTCCCTAGTAAAACATGGTCTCCATGGTAACATCCTCTTTTCTATGGATAATTTGTTCAACAAAATAGACCATCCACTCCTGAAAGTACACAATAGTAGGAAGGCCCATTACTCTGCTTAGCAGGGTTACTAAATCATGGTGGTCTCATAGAAATCACTGTGAAAGAGCTCCTGAGGAAATTTTGCAGCACTATTCCTCTTCTCCTTGAGCCAATATTGATTTATAAGCTTCTTACATTTAATTGGGTCCTCATTCCACATTGCTTTGCACTCGCTGATGGTTGGAAATTCCATCTCCCCAAAGGTAGGGATATGAAAGGTCTTCATTATTGCTTTGCCTGACATGTCTGCCAACACATTTCCTTCTTTGTCTATGATTGTTCTAGTTTCTAGCTGGTATGCTTCCCTATAGGCCATCACTAGTTCGGGAGCGACAAGAGCAAGAAGAAAACCTACAGCTTTGGCTATCCCACTGCTTTTGATCAATCTGGCATTTTCAGTCTTAGGGCTGATTCTGACTCTTTGTGTGAATTCATTAATGTCCACGTGCCGTATATTGGTGTCAGAGACCTTCTTCCAATCGGTGGTGATTTTGGATTGCAATGGTTCCCCTTGGAACTGGTATTTCATTTGATATTTATCTTCCTTTCAGCGAGGAGCTTTTCCTATTTTCTTCCCTTTGTCTTTCTTTGCAACTGCCCCCGAGGGTCCTGCACCCGATTCCATATATTCTTCAAATAGAGGTAATCAAGCATGCAAACACAAAAGGTTAGCCAAATCCCTATAGATGAAATTATATTAGACAATACAACAATAAAGAAATCTAACATTTATTCTAGATTGTCGTTAGCAGTTTGCAAGGAGTTTGGATAGTTTGGGCCCTAGGGGCCAGACTTCCCTAGCAGGATGGCTTTTCTGAAGGGAAAATAAGGTAGGGCAGTCCACATGATTTCTCCTACTCTAGATTTTTGGTTATTTGAAAATTCCATGAAGGAGGGGGTCTAATTTAAGCATGTGGGTCAAAGTTTATTTCCATATTTGGAGGCGTTTAGCTCATCATTAGGGCACTCAAAGTCATGAGGAGGGAAAGTCGTCTAGAGTTTGTCATTTAAAATGACTCTAATGACACGACATTCTGAGAATGAAGTTCTAGAGTCTAGGACCCATGATGCTAAAGGACAGTTGGCATAACTCTGATCATTTAAGTGTTTGAGTTAAAGGAGGCAGGAAGCCACTTAGAGATTGCTGTTTGGAAATGGTGAGCAGTGCGCAGAAGCCTGACAGGAGCAACCCGAAAGATCAGACCCGGGTTTGAACTTTACTCCCATATTTTCTACATTAAGTTGCATCGACAATGGGGGGACCGAGCTTCGGGAGGTTGGAAGGATGGGCATGGATTTCCCTTTTGCAATGGCTGAGACAGGACGGAGTCCCAATGGTGGAAGTCCGGCGGAGGGGACCCAACAAAGGTTGGGAAATATTTTTTTTTTGTTTTGCCTTGATAGCTGCGAGGGAGTCAGGTCCTGAGGTACGGAAGGAAGTCTCTTGAAATCCGTTTAAAACATCAGCGGTCTGTGGATGGACGTCCGTGAACTGGGATCCAAAGGGCTTCCAAGATGTAGTGGTTTCAATTTAAATGCGTGACGATTGGGCAGGCGGAGCCCAAAGGCCAGAAGGATGCAGGTATAATGTCGTGTGAAGAGGTGAATAATGGGTGACATCCTGGGGATGGAATCTCACAGGAGCACGCCTGGACAACGCAAAGGACTCCACTTCGATCTAGTTCAAAAGATACCATCCAACGACGAAGGATAGAAGTCTCCCCGCCATGTCGGGCCTGAGAGGTAGGTTCGTTATCCATCAGTTCGTTTAGTTTTGCATGTAATTCATAGCATGGGGAAGCGATAGGTCTGAGAGTTACAAATTCCTTGGCCGAAGAATGGTGCTGAGGGCATGGGATTTTGCTAGTGCTTTGAGGGCGGTTCATGAAGGTTTTTTAAAATTCTGCCACATGGGTTTTGTGCACAATGATTTTCTTAATCTAAGGTTTATGTTTTTCATCCTTTTAACTTATTCATTTTAGCATAAATCAAGAAAAACATGAGGTGGGGTGTGGAAGGTGAATTGACCTGAGGAACTCAATGAATGGAGTCGATGAAACCACTAGAGGGTGCAAAATACCGGCAATGGGAGGCTTCAAGCTCGAGGGTGACATTGGATGCTGGTTTGGATAACTGTGATTGCTCTGGATAACTTGTCATGTGAAAATGACAAGTCAACTGACCTATTTATATATTTTAAAGACATTAAATTCCCTTAATAAATGCTTGTATGGAAGCCCAAAAGTTGGTGAATTCAAAATTTGAAAGCGGTCTCGGGGGATCCAGGACCCAGAGGCCGGAAAGACACAAGTTGATAGTTGTTTAAAATGTCAAGTGGAAAATCACTGACAAAGAGGGTCCTGGGGTCCAATGGGTGGAACTCCAATGAAGGATGACCGTTCAAGAGAGCCAAAGCGTAACAGAGTTCCAGGCAAGGAGATCCGACAGACCGGGTTTGAGCGGGTCTCAAAGCCGCACATTTAAACTTAGTCACTGAAGAAACAACGAACGAAGCATTGGGGCCTGGGACGTGGAAGGATGAGGTCCTTCATCCATTTGGATCATCAAATACCAAAGGGAAAACCACAATGGGAAACCCCCAAGGGCGGGCCTGAAGGGTGCCAAGGACACCGATAGAGGCAAACTACCAAGGGAACTCCATGAGGACCTTGGACTTAGAAAATTTGGGAGGGGTGAAACATGGTCAACTTGAGATAAGACCTTAATAGTACACTAACCATATGGGACACTAAAATGAGGGCATGCAAAACGAGGTGACAACAAAATGACCCTGCAAGGCGAAAGAAGAGAGGGTCCCCATTCTAAACGGGGCGTGTGTGCTGAGGGCACAACAATCATGAGACAATCATAGATGCATTACAAAAAAGAGAGGATGCAGATGGTACGATAGAGTAAATAAATATTGGTAAGTATATAGTTGTATATATATTTAATTGATATATATATCTATATATATATATATATATATATTTGTCTTTAGTCATTTCCTAATTAAATTTTTATATCATTTTTTGTTTCAAGTCTCCTAAAATTAGATGCTTTACAAAAAAGAGAGGAGATGCACATATATTACAATGAAATTCAAATATAGAGACAAATAACTATATATAGTTCTAGATACATTTAATTGACAGTATAAATATAAAACTAAATTTAATTCATTGTCATTTTATAAAAAGTTTATAATTGATTTCATATCCCCTTAAGTCATTCTCTTAAAACCCCTTAAGCCCTCCTCTTATGTACCATTAATCCATCCTCTTGCATCCCCTTAAGTCTCTCTATTAATTCCCCTTAAGCCATTCTATTAGGATCCCTTAATCCATATCCTCGTATATCTACCCTTAATGCATCCACTTGCATCCCCTTAAGTCACTCTCTCAACACCCCTTAAGCCATTCTATTAGGACCCCTTAATCCATATCATCATATATCTACCCTTAATCCATCCACTTGCCTCCCCTTAAGTCACTCTCTCAACACCCCTTAAGCCATCCTCTTAGGACCCCTTAATCCATATTCTCGTATATCTACCCTTAATCCATCTACTTGCATCCCCTTAAGTCACTCTCTCAACACCCCTTAAGCTATCCTTTTAGGACCCCTTAATCCATATCCTCATATATCTACCCTTAATACATCCACTTGCATCCCCTTAAGTCACTCTCTCAACACCTCTTAAGCCATCCTCTTAGGACCCCTTAATCCATATCCTCGTATATCTACCCTTAATCTATCCACTTGCATCCCCTTAAGTCACTCTCTCAACACCCCTTAAGCTATCCTCTTAGGAACCCTTAATCCATATCCTCGTATATCTACCCTTAATCCATCCACTTGCATCCCCTTAAGTCACTCTCTCAACACCCCTTAAGCTATCCTCTTAGGACCCCTTAATCCATCCACTTGCATCCCCAAAAGTCACTCTCTCAACACCCCTTAAGCGATCCTCTTAGGACCCCTTAATCCATATCCTCATATATCTACCCTTAATCCATCCACTTGCATCCCCTTAAGTCACTCTCTCAACACCCCTTAAGCCATCCTCTTAGGACCCCTTAATTCATATCCTCGTATATCTACCCTTAATCCATCCACTTGCATCCCCTTAAGTCTCTCTAGGGTTCATGAGATGGTTAGAATAACAAATCTATATGGGTAAATGGTTTAGGGTTCATCTCCTAGTCTCTAGGTCATATGGTTTAGGGTTTAGGGTTTCTAGGGTTCATGAGATGCTTAGAATAACAAATCTATATGGGTTTTAAGGGTTTAGGGTTCATCTCTTAGGATTTAGGTCCTATGGTTTAGGGTTTAGGGTTTAAAGTCATTCTCTCAAATCCCCTTAATCCACAATCTTGCATTCCTCAATTCACTCTCATAATTCCCCTTAAGCCATCCTCTTAGGGCCTGTTAAGCCATATTGTAAGGTTCATGACATGCATCCCCTTAATCCACTATCTTACATCCCTTTAAGTCATTCTATCAACTCCCCTTAATCCACCCTCTTACATCCCTTCAAGTTATTCTATCAACTCCCCTTAATCCACCCTCTTGCATCCCCTTAATCCACTCTCTTACATCCCTTTAAGTCATTCTATCAACTCCCCTTAATCCACCCTCTTAGATCCCTTCATTCTATCAACTCCCCTTAATCCACCCTCTTGCATCCCCTTAAGCCATCCTCTTAAAGGACCCTTAAGTCATATCCTCTTACATAACTTAATCCACAATTGTGCATCCCTTAAGTCACTCTCATAATTTCCCTTAAGCCATCCTCTTAGGACCCGTTAAGCCATATCCTAGAATTCATGGCATGCATCCTCTTAAGCCATCTTCTTAACTCCACTTAAGGCATTCTCTTAAGACTCCCCTTAAGCTATATACCCTCTTAGGTCCCCTTAATCTATCCTATGGCAAACATCATTTGAATTTGAATGGAATTTACTATATATTGTTCTTTTCTCGCATGAATTTACTTAAATGACTCATAAAAATTATAGTTACTTACATTAATTATTTTTGCAGGTTCTCATCAAGTTGGTCTACCATGTGATTGTCAATGAAAAATTATTTTATCAAGAGACTATGTAAATATCAATTTTTGGTCTTCACCTAAAAGTTGATAATCTTTAATTATATCTAAATGCACATATATGTTTCATCATGTTATATAGTTGTATTAAACATCAATATAGATTATATATGTTTGTTTGATGTATAAACTTCAATGAGCTTATTAGTCACTTTTTAAATATCTTGTTCCAATTTTATAGATTATACATTTCATGTCTTGTATTTACCACATTGTATATAATTGTTCAATGTATAGATTATACATTTTATACATACAAGGAGATAGATTTTTGTTTATTGATTCAAATATTTGCTAGAATTGGAAAATAGTTAAAATTACTTGCCCTTAATTTATTATGTATATTATCTAAACTATTTAAGGAATGTTTTAATTTGTCACCTAACCATGTGATAAATTATATATATGAAATTTGATTCTAGATAAGAATTTATATAGTGCATGTATTACTTGAAAATTGGATAATTTATATCTATACATACATGAGTGCATATAATCATCAAAATGAACATAACACGATCATAATTGACTGCATATATAATCATCATATTAAAGTCAACTGATATAAATAAACAAAAATATGATAATAACATGTTCAAATTAAAACTAGAGATAGATAGTCCATAAAATTTATATGTCAAGATGTATATGTCAATTCCAACACATATATTTAAATAAAACAATAGATCTATAGTCCATAAAATTTAAAACCATCTAACTATCAAGCTGATTAGTCAAATCAAGTCTCCTCTTTATTCCATGTCGATTAGATGTACCCTTATCATTCTGTAAAAGAGTACACGAAACTTGAAATTAGATTTAAGGTTATTTAGAAATTTTGATATAATTAAACATATTTAAACTTGAAAATATAAACTTTTAGATAAAAATAAATTTAATTAAATATCTAGTAAATATAGTAAAAATGATTTTTAGCATGCATAAATTACCATATGATCATGTGAATCTACTAGCACATTTTGTTCCAAACAACTGATCTCTAGAATAATGATCTAAATTCTAATCTTCCTCAATAGAAGAAACTTTAGAACTATAAGATTTAGGAAGAGTTCTTAATACCTTCTTTACCACCTTATTTTCATCCATCTTTCCACCAAGGCCATTGATGGAATTGACAACTTCATCCACTCTATGCATGTAGCTTGCAATGTCTTCATTTTCTGACATATTTAGGGTTTCAAATTTAGTCTTCAAATTATGTATCTTTGCTTGCTTGACCTTATCATATCCTTCATAGATACTTTCCATCTTCTTCTAGATCTCTTTGCCAAATTTGTAGCCCATAACCTTCACAACTTTTGAATCAACAAAACCACTCAAAAGAGCATTCATTTCTTTTTCATTATTCTCATAAGCCTTGATCTCATCATCAGTTGTCAGATCATTAGTAGGCATGCAGATATCCATTTTCAATTGACTTCCACACTCCAAACCTTATGGAAACAAGAAAATATTTCATCCTAGTTTTCCAAAGTGCATAATTCGTCCCATCAAACAAGGGAGCCTCCTTCCTACATGCACCATCCAAATCTACCTCAAACGGCTAAGCTTCTTCCAAGGAACCTTGCTTTGATACCAATTGTTAGATGCATAGGACAACTAAGAGGGGGGTGAATCAATTGTACATTCAAACATTCAATATTTCAAACCCTTATCATGCATTAGCAGAATGTAGACATGTGAAACAACAATGAAAAACACATCAAACACATAAGAACACCAAATTTATGTGGAAAATCCAAGAAGGGAAAAACCATGGTGAGGACTAGCTCACTATATAAATGAATTGCAACATTGAATATAATAGGCTCACTACCCAAGAGAAAGAAGGGCTCATTGCCAATGACACACTACAGGATTAGAAAGAAGAAATAAGAAGACCGTTACAAAGAGAAATCCATATCAGAGCAACATGAAGATCCACCACAACAACTCTTTATTATCTGCAACCTTCAACTCACTGCCTTCAATAACTTCAAGTACACTAAAAATGTAGTAACTTTCTGCTCACTGCTTTCAGTAGCCTCAATCATCAAAGCTCACTCTCACATCTTAATACTTGATCACATTTTGCACCACATCACACTACACTATACCACAAATATTCTACCTTGCATTTATACCATCCACAACCTCGAAAACATTCTCCAAGGTCGATTATGCACCTCAAACGTGCAATTACAAAATAGGTCGGCACCAAACACTTCCACAATGGAAAGAAGTGAAGGATGACCACATCAAGGGTTAACTAAGACCCAAATATACATCACCACGCTACTCAATGCATCCACAATCCATGAGGTACCTCCGCAAATAGCACTAGCATGCCAGGTCATCCAAACCTAAGCTAACACTACAAGCGACCACATATACACTTCTTTAGGTCATGCGAACCACATAGCAACACTCCACAACATCTTAGAATATTCTAGCATCATCAAAATATTCTACAACTCTGCCACAACTACTTGAAATTGAGAATACAATTATTTTGTGTAACCAGACACACTACCACAACCAACAACTTGTGAATCCAACCTTGTGGAGCACCAGGGCACGAACCATTCCACAGGAAGATAGATATAGATAATATTAGCACATTCCCGTATCTACAAGGCAAGAGACCTCAATGCAGAGAAATGTAAAGCATCTATATTTCTCCCAAACAACCTATTTCATAGTCCACACACTAGTGAACACAACTTTCACAGCCATACAATCCAGAACCTGCAACTATGGATATAGCACCTTTAAAAACTTCTGATCAACATATCCAAATCACACAAGCATATCTTCAACCATGAATAAATGTGGAGCATAACATTGAACACCTCTCTGTCACACTATATTCTCTTTTTATTCAAATTTTCTCAAAAGCACTTGGAAACCAAGTGAACTAACTATACATCATCAACACTAAAAACACTTCTCCAACACATCTACAACATTTGTAACACTTCATCATCAAACCATGATATAGATGACAACATAGTGCAATAACAATACTAACAATCTCCTTGACTTAGCATCTTTCTAGACAACAATGATAACACAAGTCTCCATATAATCGACATTAATGACCAAAACCTATGTTGACATCAATAACAACACCTGTAGCATACTTGCAACAACAACATACAACTCAGATGATGACATGACATTTTGGAGTATCTAATTGTCTGTGGACATTTTTGCAGTTTTGACTCTTTTTGTCTTTTGTGATGTAATCACCATCATCTCCAACAATTTTCTAGAAGGTGTGTTCTCAATATGGATAGAGAAGCTCAACATAATGATCTTATGCCTTCTCCATTTTGCTTAATCATTGTAAAATTAGGGAATATCTTCTTTAGTGGCCTCTTCAATTGTTGTGTCTTTTGGTGAAGCTATTTTTGTCTTTTACAAAGTAGTTGTACTTGTTCTTGTTTGATCCTAAGGATAATAAATTTTCAAATGAAAATGTGGCATATATCCATGGCTTTAAGCTTGTTGCTCTCTTATTTTTATCAAAGATAATTTTGAGTCATTTTCAAAGGATCTTTGATTTTTGCAAGGAGAGGAATTTTTTTTAGGTCTAGATTTTGTCTATTCTAGGTCTTGTATGGAAGAGATGCAGATGTAATCATCATTTTGTACATCAATACATATTTAGAATACATGAGCACAATGTGGTAATTTCACAATCAATTGTCTCCAAATGTATATGTTATTACTCCTATGAATATAATTGATCAAAGATGATTTTTTTTTCATCATTATCTCTTTTGCAATTGAATGTTTCTCATATAGCTTCTATTCTTGAAGCAATAGATTACATTGTCGTATCTTAAATGTTGAGAGTTCTAAAATATTTAGGGATTTCTAACATGTTTAGGGTTATAAATTTTAAAGAATATCATTGTAAGGCAATGATATATTATATGATCTCTCACAAAATTTGTTGTAAGTTGTTGTTCAAAAGACGGTTGCATTTCTCTTTGACTGTGTAACCCATGTTTAAGGAACCAGTCTAAGTTTATTCATGTTTTTAGAGCCAATAAATCTATAGTCTCAGAATCTAGCCAATTTGTAATTCTTGGCACATTTCATGAGAGCATTTCTATTTAAACAATATCTTGATGTGAATAAAGTGTAAATTCATATGATATTGTTAATGATCACCCTCCTAGATCTTGCAAAACCTAAAAATCTATTTATAATTCTTGGCACATTTCATGAGAGCATTTCTATTTAAACAATATCTTGATGTGAATAAAGTGTAAATTCATATGATATTGTTCAAAATCACCCTCCTAGACCTTGCAAAACCTAAAGTGCAGAGGAGAAAATTGTAAAATAAATCTCATGTTCATTGGCCAACCTCTTGAAACATTTGAGCATAAAAATTGACAATTCTTTAGATAGTTTCAAGAATTAATTGCGATTTAAAACCAACACCCTGCTTAGAGAATGCTTTTAAACTCATGCTTTCTTCTTCTTTTGGGAAGGATATTTATAGGATATTTATTTCACCTTATTTACTCTTGTATTGAATGTGGGAATAAAAAGAGAATGAGGCTAAAACTAGAAAGTGGAAACAAATGGCTATGAAACAAAAATGGCTAATGTGAAAATGGAGGAACAAGAAAGATTACAAAAAAAATCTCTCAAAAACTGAAATGCGTAAATGAGGGAACGAGAAAGGTCAGGTTAAGAGGGCCTACGGACCCGATCACCTAGACAGTCAATGCTTAAAGTGTGCTGATTAAGCCCAGCTGCGCAGAACAGACTTCCACTTCCACTGTGATAAATTTGTGATGAATATTCACTAGTCCACAAAAACAATTATTTCAGTAGCATAGATTTACCTCTAACTAAATTTTATAAGTGTTTCCATGATTGGTGCAGATTTTTACTTCTCCATTCCTTAGTTCAAGTGCTGACTGGACCTTGAGCCTCTCACACCCGTCCTCCAAATCTTTCACAAAACGTCCAAGACAACTACTGTAAAATAGTGACTCTCAGAGCTGTCATCTTGGGGGTCTTCGTCTCCAAGACAACAGTAGTGATAAACATCCAAGATATGCCTCTGCCTCGGTGTCTAGCCTCGACCACAATACTTGAAAGACCGACGATAGATTTGATCATTTCTTTTTAAGTTTAGATTTGGCATTTTCTAGGGAAACCTCCATCTCCATAGCAACAAATTGTTGCAAGATAAAGAGTGGGATCTGTATTATGACCAACATTATTAAGTGACTTCAGTGGATATTAGTAAATTTTGTAATCACCCCTTCGACACTACCAATGATTCTCTTTCTAAGGGGTCGAAAATAAATAGTGGGAAGTTGTGGTTTAGGTGGGGGAGAGCTCTGCCTCAAAATCCACAATATGCGCCATTTAAGCTCTTCCCACTTAAAGAGTAAGATCCGAGTCATCACCGCTTTTAAGTATTATACCTCTATGGTGAGAGTGATTTGAATTGGATAAGATCCATTCTTGTAGCGCTCTCTCTCTCTGTTCTAATTCAGACCAAGGATAATAATAGCCTCCTTGCTATAATTGCTACCTGTATGTAGCTTAACTTCATTGGTTTTTTTTGTCGGGTGGATAAATTAAATTTTATTATATAAACTCAATAATATTATTCAAATTTATTACTGTACAATAATAGATCAAATTTGCCATTTTTCTACAATATATTAAATATTTTGTTGGAATTAATCTCAATTACTCACCGTACTCCTTGCTCTATGCAGCAATGAAAAATATTTTCAACTCTTCCACAAGCCATCGTCCAATACATCAAAACAGTTTTTTTAAGATGTGTTTTAAATGCAAACCTCCCTTACTTGATTCCTACGCATCAGAATTTAATTGTTATTAATGTTTTTGGTTTTGGTTTTCCCTTTCAGCTGGGCATATACATGACATTTCTCTGCCAGGTAACTCTGCTGCTCTCAACTCCGATTTTGCTGATGACAATATGTTTTTCATTCAAAATACTGCTGATGATGTCAAAAATCTATTGGATATCCTTGATGTTTTCTATGAAGTTTCGGACTCACAATTGACAATGCACAAAACTGAATTCTAGCCTTCCTCCTTCTTGGATTCCAAAGGAATGGAAAGAGATTAAACATGGAAGCATAACTAAATACCTTAGAATTTCATTTGGAATTGGGGTTTCTTTGAAGGACATGTGGAAATGGTTTTTAAACAAATTCAAATCAAAGCTGTTATCCTGGACAAATCGCTTCCTATCTTTAGTTGGGCATATTCAGGTGGCTAATAAAATCCTCTTGGCTAGTCATGTATGTCTCTTTTTGTTGGCTGCCTTCTAATACATGTTACAACCAGCTGGCACAACTTCTGGTCACACTGTATTCTTCGTAAGGAGAAGGGTGGATTGGGTATCATTGATCCTTACATGCAAGGGGTCTGTCTCTTAGCTAAATGGATTAGCAGAGCGTTGGAAGGAAGCTCGCCTTAGAAACTCTTTCAACGTAGTATTCAAATAACAACTGCTAGTAAAACTTGGAGCACTGTGCAATGGAGTGAGAAAATTATGTTAGCCCCATACTTTAAAACTCATGGATTAACCCCTCTCAAGAAATTTAGATGTTTGGCTGCTTTGTCTCAATCCTTTTCGCCCTGTAAAATGGAAATTCATTTCATCTACTCTAGTCTGTTAAACCAAGTCATTTGGATAGCCAATTCAATCAATCAACACATTAATGATGATGCTATCAAGTGGCAAGCTGAAGGGCTTCTTACACAGTTCAAGAATAAGGTTTTTCTTTCAGGATTCCAACCGCCTTAAGACACTAGTTTCCAAGCCTACTCGACTACCAGTATCACTTGATTTGTGCAGGATGTTCAGCTGGCAGTTGCTCCTTGTTGCAAGATCTTCATACACTACCATTTTCTATTGCCAGGAATGGAAATCAACAAGTTTGTTGCTTCATTGTGCATCCGCAGCAGAAGTTTTGCTAAATATGGAGGCTGCTCTTATCTTGATTTCAGCTGGAGTTGGATCGTCTGGGTGTTACAATCTCTATGGACCTCTTTCCTTTTAGCTGAGGTTTTGTTTTAACAGTGTGTTGTGACATTTTCCTGGACAGCAATGGTTTCTAGAGAATATTACATCGAGTTATGCTAGCTCTCTACGTAATTTTGCAATTGCAGACTTTGGATGAAGTGTGCTGCTCATTTTTAACTTTGATTCACATTGCCTCTGTGAATTAATTTCCTTGCTGACAGTTTTGGCTCTGGTTTTTTGTGTAGCTGCTGTCTTGTAACAGCTTTCCAGCTATCCATTTGTTGCCCTTTGCTTGTATTCTTGCTATTATATATTATTGCTGTTTTGGTACAGCGTATTGACTCTTTGTAAACATATTATTTGCTTATTCCAATTAAAAAAGAAAAGAAGGGGGTGTAATGTTTATGTTTTGAAAAACAAAGAGTTGCTAGTATTGCTGTTGTTGTAGCCCCTTATGAATTTAATCTGTAGTATGAAAATAGATGAGTGTTCTGTTGTAGCAGTAGCTTGAAAAAGCAGCCACCGAACAGGGGTCTCTCCATATAATGTTTTCTGAGAATGAAAAAAGAACAGCGGCTCTGTTCGATGATATTGAATTGTATATGCTTTGAATGAAATATATAAACTCAAATCTTTTAGATACATCTGTGTTTTATTTCTGCACTCTTTTTTGGGTTTATTTTATCCTCTGCCTCTCCCTTTCATATTTTACTGGCCTAACTGCCTACTTCGAAACTTTTGAAGGAACTACGTTTTAGCTTCGGAATGTGATTTCATTCCCCAGTTTTTCATTTAACAGGCCTTTTTAATTGATATTTTAATTAAAAAATGAAATTCGGGAATTCCTAATACAAAGACTTTGTACTCATACATATATATGAGTAATTATTGTTTCTATTGACTGAAAATAGGAAATCATAAATGCTGATACAAGCACTCTCTCCAGAACATAAACACCATATTACAGCTTTGAAAATCAGTAGATCTGAATATAGAGCGAGAAAAAACTAGCTGGATTACATAACAAGAAATCTCTAATGGTATATTACCTTGTAAGAATCTGCACTACCACCATATAGCTTATTATGGATAACGCTAAAGAAAGCCTTGGGTATTACGGGGTAAATGAAAACACAACGTTCACTCACACTTGATCTTCCAATGATTCATTGTCCTCCGCAGGAATGATATGCGCAATGGACCTGCAACCCAGTAAGTATGAGGATAGCGGTTGCCCCCATGCCTCCAATCACCAGCCAAGGGTTTGAAGAGTAAAAGTTGTAGAATGCATTCCAAACTTCTGCCGCAGCGATCCAACGATTTTCTTTGTAGTAATTGATCAGTTTTCTTCTTGTTTTTTCAATGGGAAATTCTCTTGGTAGTGGAGGTGATTGCCTACACGAGCTAAAGAATCGGGCGATTTCAGAGTGCTGCCAAAGGTTACCAACAATGACGCACTTGTCTCTCAACACACCTGCTCCATTCTCTGTTTGGCACAGCTCATTCATGAACTGAGCAAATGCTGTCATTCTTTGAAAACGGCCGTACGGGCAACAAATTTCCAGCGCAATTAAATTTCTGATGAATATTTCTGAGTCCACATTCAATGTTATCGGTGGAATGGACAGCGTTCCTCTCTCAAAACTAATATCTTCGACAATTTTACCGGTTGCCTGGATTTTCACTCCTCCATTCTTTAATTCAACGGCAGATGGAAACTTGGACCTCTGGTACTCCTCCATTTCGTTCAGATTTTGGGGATCCCTTAAGTCAATTATGTGTTCATGGTGGCCAAGACAACAGTAGTTATAAATGTCCAAAATATGGTTATGTGTGGGTGATTCGTCATTATTGAAATAATCAAAAGGCCGATAATAGACAGTTTGGAACACAGGATTGAGCAATTTTTGAAGATTAGACTTGGCAGTATCAAGTGAATCTCCCGTCTCCATAGCAAGAACTTCTTGCAAGACAAATAGTGGTATCTGATTCTCTAGTTTGATCAAATCTTTAATGATATCGGACTTAACTCCAGGAATCTCCGATTCGCGTCCGAAAATGGGATGAGGCTTTGGCAGAAGTCCCCAAAGGTAATTTCTGAAAAATTCGAAGATGAAACAAGCATCCCGAGTAATCATCCAAGCTAGAACATCACTGCTGAATGTTATTCGCTTATTATAGCAGCGCTTTAGTTTGTCTTCCCTACTTTTAATTTTATCAACCAATAGGCTAAACTCGAAGTCGGACTTACCAGGTTTGTTCTGAATTCTTTCAACCTCTCTACGCGCTGCTTCGTCTTTGAATCTTTCCATTCCACTGAGGTGCTCTTTTCCAAAATGGTAAGGACCAATGGAAACAATTTGAGGCACATACGCATCTTCACATTCCTTCAACAAGCCCCTTGATACACTGGAAACGCAAGGCAATGTCTCACAGGAATTGTCAAGTGTGAGACTGCGTTTGGCTTCAAGCAGCCATCGACTCTCATCTAACTCCGACATATTCAACATGACAAGCAAATACACATATCTATTCAAGGTGTATGTGAGAAATATTTTAAACAAGCCAGCGTCTTCTTAAAATCTCATCATATAAAAGTTATAAGGTCATTTTTTTCTTGAGACTGCTTTGACAAAATGCCTCAATAATTGAGTATGCATTATATTATGTTTCAAAATTTTAAATTTTTCATAATACCGAAACCTGGGCACGTTTTCTTCACACTTGTAGGGCGAGCTAGTCTGTCCAGGAACTTTTTACCAAAGTAATAATTAACTTGTTAAAGCAATAGGTAGACAGTGCTTTTAATCTTTAATTTATTATCTTTTTCAAAAAAAATTGTATTGAACAAAGCAAAAGAATTTACATGAAAAGAGCTGCCAGCAGTAGCTGAAACTAACGTGAGGCAAAAAGCCAAACAATACAGCAAACTCGACAGTTGTAGACCTAATGGTACTTATTTGGATGACTTTTGATCTACAAAAGTACTAATTAATTTGTTAAAGCAATAGGTAGACAATACTTTCAATCTTTAATTTATTAACTTACTCAAAATTGAATCCAGCAAACTGGACAATTATAGACCTAATACTTGTTTGAATGGCTTTTGATCTACAAAAGTAATAATTAATTTGTTAAAGCAATAGATAGACAATGTTTTTAAACTTTAATTTATTATCTTACTGAAAAGTAAAACCAAAGTAAAAAGCAACAGCTTATAAGGTCACAATAAGCTGAAAAGATACATCAAAAGTGAAAGACTATACAGCCTGAAAAGAGAGCTTAAACCTCACCCAATACAATTTTTTTTTTTGCTCAACAACTGTTAAACTTGCAGCTTGATTTGCGGAATGTGAAAACTCAATGTGGGATTCTTCAAAACCTCATTCACGGCAGCAAGACAAAATATAAGTATATCATTTCAAGCTTTGAGCAAGAAGAGATTATTTCTTATGAATATTTTAATATAGAGAAATCTAAAATTTTAGATTAATATTTTATATAATAAAAGAAAAGTATTCAATTAATGAAGTTTCAGTTGGGAAGTAGAATTGTTCAAGCATTAATGACAATTAATAATGAACATTATATATTTTCAACATGAATAATAAAAATGAAATAATATTACACAAACATAATAACTTATGTGAGAAAAATCATTGTTGATAAAAACTTTACAAATGATATTTTAATTTATTAAGAACACTTAAAAAATCATCTAAAAAAATTAGATAGAACCTTAGAAATGTAGCCCCTCTCAACTTTCCTATGTCTTTCACTTTTTTTTTTAAGATTATAATTTTGCATTTTTTGTCCTTTCATAGAGAAGAATCCTCCATTAAATATAGGAGAACGGATGATAAAATAGCTAAAAGTGTAATTATCATACCCTTTCAAAAATGAACCTTTGTTTAACTATTAATAAATTATGAACTATTCAATAGTTCATTAATATATTGACTATTAGAAGAAGTATTCAAATAATATATATCTAAATTATTAAAGAAAATAACATTACAGATATAAGGATTCGACCCTTAATAATATTATGTTCTAACACTACACCTTAATGCTAATAGGGGACAAACCTTGTCAATTTATAGAAAATACCCTAGTGACATAGGTCTTTTTGATATGACAATAAAAAACCATGTATTCTAGACTACATGAAGGTTATATTTTCATAACCTATAATCATAATTTTCACAAGTGATATTATATAGAAGGTCTTATAAATATTTTGATTGGAGCTCAGGACTTCTCAAACTAGCTTCTCCTAGATTGATTACATACTTCTCATTGATCTTATATAATACAATGCTTTTAAAAAATTACAAAGAGAAGAATATAATATATACCTAAAGGACACACACATATTATCCTTAATAGGCTTATATCTAGGATTCAACCACTATTAGGTGTCATTTTCATGCTCACTCCTCCTTAACAACAACTCCTTAAGGTCAAGCATTGATATGACTTTTATATATTCTTATCTTTGATGATAGGTAGGGATTTTAGTAATTGCAATACAACTTTGACTATCACATAGAAGTGTGACACTAAAAAAATCATATGAATTTCTTCTAAAATATGATTTAGCCAACTAGCTTCTTACTTTGATGTCATTGCGATATTTTCTTTTTATAGAAGAGAGTGTTATAGTTGATTATTTTCTAAAAATCCTTGTAATTGCACCTAAACTAAATTTAAATGCATATCCTAAAGTGGAGTTTTTTACTTTATGAATCCCCTACAAAATCAACATCACAATATTCACATCTTTGAGCATTTTCAACAAGAGTATAATAGAGGTGAAAGTTTAGAGCTCCTTTAAAATATTTTAAAGTACATTTTTCTAGTTTCCAATGTGGAACATAAGGTTCTGCAATGAATCATGATGCTACACGTATTAATTGATAATAAAGAGTAGGGTTAAATTTTCACAAGGAGGATTGAATAAAGTTTATGAGCAATTTTAATAGATGTGATAGTTGGTTTTTAGGTTTTTTTTAATTAAAAAAGGGGTAAATTTTTTATTAGAAAGTCAAGAAACAATATAAAAGTATCCAAAAGAAAGCAAGGATTCCCCAAAGGAACCCCAAAAAGGCACACATACATATTTGTGTCCTCCAGAATAACCTTCTCCAAAGCCCTCACATACTCAGGGGGCAAAAGGCTCCAATCTCCCACATCCCACCTATCCTCATGCTCTAAAGCTCACTTGGCCAAACAATCAGTCACTCTATTCCACTCCCTTAGGAATATGATAAAAGGAGATATACTCCTACGAACTGCACATCTTCAAAATTTGTTTAATCAGTAAATCTAGTTGTTAACTAGCTCCCTCCAACCTTTTATCATTCAACATATCAACAACTTCATATGTGAATCAAATTCACAAATAATCTTCCTCCAACCAAGGGAGTAACCTCTTTCCTCAACATAGAGAATAGCCAGGGCCTCCATAAGATTGTTAGTTTGTTGCCCTTTATAAACAAAGAAAAAAACACATGCCACCAATCCCACCATGCCCAGGATTCCCCTGAGAAGAACCACTAGTTTTCACCTTTAGAATACCCTAAGGAGGAGGGGTGGACACTTTCCCTCTCCTTGAATGTTTTGCTTGGTACATCTATAGTGCCCCGCCAAGGTTTCCATTAAAACAAGTGTAAAGAACCAATTAACTGAAATATTTTTTTTTAAAAAGGTCATCCGATTACACATTTGTTTTAAGGATTCCAAGATGACGTTACTTATGCATAACAAATAAGAACATCACATCATAACATAAAACATAAGTACAAACTAAATTCATGAATGATCCAATTTTCACAACTTGTATACAATCAGGTTACATATATATCCAAATTACATCAAGTGAGACTTTAATAAATCTCAACACATCATAATGATGATACAATGAGTAAACTCATACACATGAGGTAAATATACAAAGAGGATAATGGTCTCATCTTATCAAACATTCATGTCTTTGAACACGTTCAGCGTCCAACATCATGAACAAGAAAGTGACAAGAACCTACTCCATGAACAATGTTATCCAAGTATAGGTAAGAGGACCCAATGGTGAATACTAGCATGATTTCCTCCCAACCGCGTGAAACCCGAAGGTCCACTCCCTTCGTGCTAGGAGATAATGACAGGTCCACAAAATAATCAAACAAACAACAAATGACAGTACATAACATCACATGGCTGACAATCACATACTGACATAACAGTATCTAAACTTACATGAATACTAACAAACTCCCAGAGGCAACAATAATAACAAAGGTGACTCTACATAAGAGACCACAAATCATGTATAAGGACAAGAGTGTCATCAAATAGTTGTTCTAGATTACCTTGGTGAATCTTCCTAGACTACCGACCCTCATCCAGAGTTACCCTAGTAGTCTCTACCGATTCTCGACCCCTAGAAAAACTCATGTGGAGTCAAATTACCTTTTAGGAAGATAAGGTAGACGACAATCCATTCCAGGCCTTCTCAACCTACCCTTAATCTAAACGAGCATTAAGGAACTAGGTGAGGTACACATATTATCTAAATTAATGTTAAATACTACCCAACCCCTAATACATTAGTTAGGTTTTCACTAGATTACAAAAACTCACAATAGGTTACCCTGGCAACCACTTAGGGTTTCGGCCCCTATCGCAAGCCAATCTTCCTATAAACATGACGCAACATCAAAATACCAAGGACTGCCAACATGCATATACAACAATGCCATAATAAAACATATCTCTTTCATGTCCCAATCATTGAACAATGCAAACACCTTTAAGGTGATAAATAACTCTTGCATGGCAAAGTCCCAAAATAGATCATGGTATAAGAACAACAATGTTCATACATTAAAAGTTTACATCATGAATTCACTTCCTAGCCTCTGGATACCTAGCAACTCACAATCACAAAATACTAAGTCATATTCTTTCAAAATAAAACTTTAAGAATATTCCTCTCACTAAAAGAACATCTTTAACAAATATATATATATATATATATATATATAATAAATTGACAATTATAAATGTCTTAAATATTTCCTCAAAACAAAATAATCTAAAGCTTTCCTAATTATGAATATTATAAATTTATTTCATTAATAAATATGTCATATAAATACCATTCAAACCAGAAGTTTATACAAGTCAAGAACAAAATAGTTCGCACACTAAGCATGGAAGGTAACTATAGTTAATATTAGTTTTAAAAGATCAAAATAAACAAAGACTATATGTTACAAGCTACACATGAGCTGGACAAAGATAATCACGCATGAAAAGAAGAAAGAAATACACGCCATTCATAACATCCTCATTCAAACTCATATTGAATTTCCAGTTAACTTATAAATCCAAAATATCATGTAAGAAGAATGTGCACACCAATAAAAGACTTCGATTAAGATAAGGAAAAGAAAGAAAGAAAAAAACTCAGTCATCAAGATTGCATGGCACTGTACTAAAGATGAGACTTAAGATTTAAATAAACAAAATTGTAATTTATTATTATCGCCAATTCATAAAGTTATAGGAAAACAATAAATTTGAAAGACAACAACAAAGGATGTGTTACAGACATATAAGCCCAATCAATCATCTAGGAATCAAGAAATAATCATTGGAAGGTAGCGAATGACTTATAGTTACACTGCATCCTTGATTAAATCTACAAATATAAATATCTATTCAAAAACATGGGAAAGGTAGTGATGACTTAACTAGAGATAGTTTGACAGGTAAAAGATCAAAAATACATTAAGTATTTATATAAGTTAATGGTTTGTTTAAACCCACGCAACAAGTATGTATATGGGCAATCTGGTCAAACTCGCGCACAACAAAATCCTTCACTTTTAAAAAGAAAACAAAGATTCTCAAGAAAACTTGCAGTAGTCAAAGAAAGAGGTGTGCCAAACATGGAAGGATAAATAATGCACATAGATTAGAAATTAAACCACCAATTATCATCAACAGTATTCGGTGGCAATAACAAATATATATATTTACAAAGTTCATCTCAAATAGAGGAAAAATACGACTGGCATCAACCTAATAAAAAAAAATAAGAGTTTTAATAGCCAGAAGGACATTGAATTTAAACAACCATATCAAAGAGTGTGACGCCAATATCCAGAGAACAAAAATCTTTAATCTGGAGATCAAGATATGAATAGAGGGTTGTGGTAAAAATAATAAACATATTGGTATGAAAGATAGAAAATAACATAAGGTAAGGGCATGGCTAGAGAGAAGTACGCAAGAGACACTAATGTCCTTAAACATGTTGCTATTTACAAAGTTTGTACAATGATTAAAAGAATCAGACAGGGAATGACTAAAGGAGAGCATCATCTATTGTTCAAACAAATTTTACAAAACTTGGAATAAAGAACGAATATTCATCTAACACCTATATTTATGCTAGAGACATTCTAAAATCCATAATTCAGATTCAAATAGAATATGAAACATGACTTCATAAATAACATGATTCACACATAATGTATTTTCCTATATTGTATTGCAGAACATAACCATATTTCATTAAGTTTTTTGTATCTTTGTTTTGCTACTTTTCTCTTTAAAAAAAAACTTGAAGACTCGTTCTAATTATTTCACTATTGCATGTGCAGGTTTGGTAAAGAAATAATTCTTTTCCTACAGCAAGAAATACATTTCCAAACCGATAACTTTTAAGCAATCTTTTCAGAAAATACAGATAAAAATATTGCAAAACAAGAAGGGAACCTGTTTTAAAGGCTCAAAAACTGAGCTGAAAACAAAATTTGAAACTTCTGTCAATCCTACTTTAAACACTAGCTATTCGATGAAGAAATCCAAGACAATCCAACCCAATAATATGATTGCAATCAAATTCTAAGATGAAAACTTTTTCCAGAGCAACTGTCGTGCAAAAATTTCCTAAAAGCTACTGTCATGAAAATTCTTCCAGAATATTGCCATGAATGAAATTGTCAACCCCCAAAAACTTTTTAATGCATTTAATTAACTCTCAATCATGAAGCTTAACTGATAGTCAATTATGCATTCAAAATTGATCAATCAGTTCTATCTCAATCATTTAACTCCAGATCACATTTTTAACTTCAAATCCAAATTCTATAACAAGTTGAAAAAAAGTTCTTGAAAATATCTATTTTTTCATAAATCCTACTTGCACAAGTAATTCAACAATTAATTTTAATTAAATGCCTTTTTACAAAATCAACCTTCTCTTTTAATTAAATGACTTGTTTAATTTAAATTAATAAATTAAACCATAAACATAAACATAAGCATTTAATCAAATATAAATATATTAACAAATAATCATTTAACTAAAATATTGAATTCCCAAACAAAACAATACAGACCAAAATGACACAACAGAAACAAACTAAACAAGGTGACAAATAGATACTCATTAAATGAAGAACAATGGCTTAAATAAGGACCTGACACTATCTCTGGATCAACATAATTTCATTGGATTAGGGTATGCTCAGACCTGTCAAGCAGGTGGAGCCAATACCCAGTACCTGTATCTACATGAAACATCGATGTTAATCATATAATCATATATTAGAAAAACACATCATGAAGAAGAATCGTAGCGTAGCAAGGTACTCAAGAATGAGTAGTGTTACACTGTCTTCTTCACTGAAACTGACGAGCATCAAACATCATAAACAACCATTCATCATGATAACCACATAAAAACTCATAAACAACATAATCCATATCACATACGTGTCTATCTCAATATCATCACACAAGAAAAACCAAATAATCAGGATGTCAAATGTATCATCCACGGAGTATAAAAACAACATAATGCCGGAGTCATAATAGAAAACAAACAGTATAGTATCCTAAGCAACCAAAGCATCTACCTATCTAACTGAATCAAACTAAGATAGAGTGTCACAACTGGATGGACACTACATCCTCCCCCCTAGGATAAGGCTTACTCCTGGAAGCTTGCAACAGAAAACAGATAACAAACACATCTAGAATATGTCCTCTGAAGAAACAAAAGACTCGCCACTAGGATCCCACTGGATCTATACACGGTCAATGTCTCAACCCCTAAGGAACAACTCCTGACGCTGAAGGATGTGCACGGTTCCCAAAGAAAAATGTTTGTCCTTCACCAGAAACCTCTCCAACTACACCCTGGTGCTCGACCTGGCAGTTATCCACTGTGCTAAACACCCTATACGATCTACCTGCATCTCCTACTGTTGGCTCTGAAGCCGCTAGTCTCTAACTGAATCCAGAAGTGCCCTTCTAAGGACACTGTCGAGCAATGTGACCCTACTAACCAAAAGTGAAACATTCTATACTCCTACTGAATCCTCTATCACCTGGAGGTACACTAGACCATGGAAAATTACCTCCACTAACTGCAAAATGAGAACTTTGTGCTGGCTCATCAAAACATTCATGTTGAACTCGTTGCCAACTTTGATCTCTCTCATTCTGAATCCAACCACCACCATGTTGAGACCGAGAATTGTTACCCTACCGAGATTGAGTATTCTTATTCTTCAGTGGGTAACATTGTTGTTGCTACCCACCCTTAGCGGGTATCTATTGGTTCTGAGAGAAACCTCCTGTATGAATCTGACCTCCTTGTGGACCAAAACCTGGAGTAGGTGCACTACCTATATGGACACCTGTATGTCCATCCAAGGCCATATTCAGATTCTCCTCCACAATACGTGCCTATTCCACAGCAACCTCCATAGAATTAGGCTCGAAGACTCTAACTCCTCCGCTAATACGGGCATTCAAGCCCCTAATGAAATGTTGCACCAACATCGCCTCATCATCCACAATCCCTGCATACTATTTGAGCTCATAGAACCTGCGCTCATATTACTCAACAGACAAGGCCAACTGACACAAATCGTGAAACTCATCTGCACGTTGCTGTCTCCAATGCTCAGACAAGAAACATGCTCTAAATCTCTCTAGGAACATATCCCACAAGACTACACCAATCTCTAGATGGAGCTTCTACTCCTCCAAATGCCACCATGTAGAGGAAAAGACTCTAAGATGCATTATGGCGCAACGAGCTCAAGTATTTCTACCATAAGGATGCATCAAAAAGCATCGTCCCAAATCAATCAGCCAAGTTTCTGCTTCTAAACCACCACCAGTGCCATCAAATGTAGAAGGGTGCGCCCTCAACAAATCTTGCATATGACTAGCAATAATAGCATCTCGTTTAACATTACCATCAACTCTCCTAGGCGATCTATCACGTTCTCTAACCACCTCCTGCTCAACTTCCTCTCTAGGTCCAAGTCAGGCAAAGACCTCTTCCAGTAGAGGGCGTAACTGTGCTCCCTCTACCTCCAGCTGTTCCAGGATCTGCCCCTCATTTACCTGATCCAACTAAGGACCCAACTATTCTTCCTATTCACTTACATGAGAGTTCTGAGGGGGAGTAACCTGGCGGTTTGTCCCACGGCCACCTCCTCAGCCTCAACCATGTCCTCTACCATGACGTCTAGGCATGATCCTACACAAATCAAGGCAAGTCTCAGGAGTTTAACAACTAGGACAACATAATGGGCTCACAAATGACCAGAGTACCTAGTGTTAGAACCCTAGCTCTGATACCATCTATAACGCCCCACCAAGGTTTCCATTAAAACAAGCGTAAAGAACCAATTAACCGATTTTACTTTTTTTAAAAGTCATCTGATTACACATTTGTCTTAATGATTCCAAGACGACATTACTTACGCATAACAAATAAGAACATCACATCATAACATAAAATATAAGTACAAACTAAATTCATGAATGATCCAATTTTCAAAACTTTTATACAATCAGGTTACATATATATCCAAATTACATCAAGTGAGACTTTAATAAATCTCAACACATCATAATGATGATACAATGAGTAAACTCATACACATGAGGTAATTATACAAAGAGGATAATGGTCTCATCTTATCAAACATTCATGTCTTTGAACATGTTCAACGTCCATCATCACAAACAAGAAAGTGATAGGAACCTGCTCCATGAACAATGTTATCCAAGTATAGGTAAGAGGACCCAATGGTGAATACTAGCACGGTTTCCTCCCAACCGCATGAAATCCGAAGGTCCACTCCCTTCATGCTAGAAGATAATGACAGGTCCATAAAACAAGCAAACAAACAACAAATGACAGTACATAACATCACGTGGTTGACAATCACATACTGACATAACAATATCTAAACTTACATGAATACTAAAAAACTCCCAGAGGAAATGATAATAACAAAGGTGACTCTACATAAGAGACCACAAATCATGTATAAGGACAAGAGTGTCATCACATAGTTGTTCTAGATTACCCTGGTGAATCTTCCTAGACTACTGACCCTCATCCAGAGTTACCCTAGCAGTCTCTACCGATTCCCGGCCCCTAGACAAACTCATGTGGAGTCAAATTACCTTTTAGGAAGATAAGGTAGATGACAAGCCATTTCAGGCTTTCTCAACCTACCCTTAATCTAAACGAGCATTAAGGCACTAGGTGAGGTATACATATTATCTGAATTAATGTTAAATACTACCCAACCCCTAATACATTAGTTAAATTTTCACTAGATTACAAAAACTCACGATAGGTTACCCTAGCAACCACTTAGGGTTTCGGCCCTATCGCAAGCCACTCTTCCTAATGCAACATCAAAATACCAAGGACTACCAACATGCATATACAACAATGCCATAATAAAACATATCTCTTTCATGTCTCAATCATTGAACAATGCAAACACCTTTAAGGTGATAAATAACTCTTGCATGGAAAATTCCCAAAATAGATCATGGTATAAGAACAACAATGTTCATACATTAAAATTTTACATCACGAATTCACTTCCTAGCCTCTGGATACCTAGCAACTCACAATCACAAAATACTAAGTTGAATATCCTTTCAAAATAAAACTTTAAGAATTTATTCCTCTCGCTAAAAGAACATCTTTAACAAATATATATATATATATATATATAATACATTAACAATTATTAAATGTCTTCAAAATTTCCTCAAAAAAAAATAATCTAAAGCTTTCCTAATTATGAATATTATAAATTTATTTCATTAATAATTTTTTCATATAAATACCATTCAAACCAGAAGTTTATACAAGTCAAGAACAAAATAGTTTGCGCACTAAGCATGGAAGGTAACTATAGTTAATATTAGTTGTAAAAGATCAAAATAAAAAAAGACTATATGTTACAAGCTGCACATGAGCTGGAAAAAGATAATCACACATGAAAAGAAGAAAGAAATACACATCATTCATAACATCCTCATTCAAACTCATATTGAATTTCCAGTTAACTTATAAATCCAAAATATCATGTAAGAAGAATGTGCGCACCAATAAAAGACTTTAGTTAAGATAAGGAAAAGAAAAAAAAAAAACTCAATCATCAAGATTGTATGGCACTGTACTGAAGATGAGACTTAAGATTTAAATAAACAAAATTGTAATTTATTAATATCGCCAATTCATAAAGTTATAGGAAAACAATAAATTTCAAAGACAATGACAAAGGAGGTGTTACAAACATATAAGCCCAATCGATCATCTAGGAATCAAGAAATAATCATTGGAAGGTAGCGAATGACTTATAGTTACACTGCATCCTTGATTAAATCTATAGATATAAATATCTATTCAAAAACATGGGAAAGGCAGCGATGACTTAACCAGAGATAGTTTGACAGGTAAAAGATCAAAAATACATTAAGTATTTATATAAGTTAATGGTTTGTTTAAACCCGTGCAACAGGTATGTATATGGGCGATCTGGTCAAACTCATGCACAACAAAATCCTTGACTTTTAAAAAGAAAAGAAAGATTCTCATGAAAACTTGCAACAGTCAAAGAAAGAGGTGTGCCAGACATGGAAGGATAAAGAATTGCATAGTTTAGAAATTAAACCACCAATTATCATCAATAGTATTCGGTGGCAATAACAGATGTATATATTTACAAAGTTCATCTCAAATAGAGGAAAATATGGCTGGCATCAGCCTAATAAAAAAAAAAACAATAAGAGTTTTAACAACCAGAAGGACATTGTATTTAAACAACCATATCAAAGAGTGTGATGCCAATATCCAGAGAACAAAAATATTTAATCTAGAGATCAAGATATGAGTAGAGGGTTGTGGTAAAAGCAATAAACATATTGGTATGAAAGATAGAAAATAACAGAAGGTAAAGGAACGGCTAGAGAGAAGTACACAAGAGACACTAATGTCCTTAAACATGTTGCTATTTAAAAAGTTTGTACAATGATTAAAAGAATAAGATAGGGAACGAATAAAGGAGAGCAACATCAATTGTTCAAACAAATTTTACAAAACTTGGAATAAAGAATGAATATTCATCTAACACCTATATTTATGTTGGAGACAATCTAAAATCCATAATTCAGATTCGAATAGAATATGAAACATGACTTCAGAAATAACATGATTCACACATAATGTATTTTCCTATATTGTATTACAGAACATAACCATATTTCATTAAGTTTTTTGTATCTTTATTTTGCTACTTTTCTCTTTAAAAAAAAATTTGAAGACTCATTCTAATTATTTCATTGTTGCATGTGTAGGTTTGGTAAAGAAATAATTGTTTTCCTACAACAATAAATACATTTCCAAATGGATAAATTTCAAGCAATATTTTTAGAAAATACAAATAAAAATATTGCAAAACAAGAAGGTAACCTGTTTTAAAGGCTCAAAAACTGAGCTGAAAATAAAATCTAAAAAGTTTGTCAATCCTGGTTTAAACACTGGCTGTTTGATGAAGAAATCCAAGATAATCCAACCTAATAATATGATTGCAATCAAATTCTAAGATGAAAACTTTTTCTAGAGCAATTGTCATGCAAAAATTTCCTAGCAGCTACTGTAGTGAAAATTCTTCCAGAATATTGCCGTGAATGAAATTTTCAACCCCCAAAAACTTTTTAATGCATTTAATTAACTCTTAATCATGAAGCTTAATTGATAGTCAATTATGCATTCAGAATTGATCAATCAGTTCTATCTCAATCATTTAACTCCATATCACATTTTCAACTTCAAATCCAAGTTCTATAACAAGTTCAAAACAACTTCTTGAAAATATATGTTTTCTCATAAATCCTACTTGCAGAAGTAATTCAACAATTACTTTTAATTAAATGCCTTTTTACAAAATCAGCCTTCTCTTTTAATTAAATGACTTGTTTAATTTAAATTAATAAATTAAACCATAAGCATAAACATAAGCATTTAATCAAATATAAATATATTAACAAATAATCATTTAACTAAAATATTGAATTCCCAAACAAAACAATACAGACCAAAATGACACAGCAGAAACAAACTAAACAAGTGTGACAAATAGATACTCGTTCAATAAAGAACAATGGCTTAAATACAGACCTGAGACTATCTCCGGATCAACATAATTTCATTGGATTAGGGTACACTCAGACCTGTCAAGCAGGTGGAGCTAATACCCTGTACTTGTATCTGCATGAAACATCACTGTTAATCATATAATCATATATTAGAAAAACACACCATGAAGAAGAATCATAGCGTAGCAGGGTACTCACGAATGAGTAGTGCTACACTATTTTCTTCACCGAAACTAACGAGCATCAAACATCATAAACAACCATTCATAATGATAACCACATAAAAACTCATAAACAACACAATCCATATCACATACGTGTCTATCTCAATATCATCACACAAGAAAAACCAAATAATCAGGATGTCAAATGTATCATCCATGGAGTATAAAAACAACATAATGTCAGAGTCATAACAGAAAACAAACAGTATAGTATCCTAAGCGACTAAAGCATCTACCTATCTAACTGAATCAAACTAAGACAGAGTGTCACAACTGGATGGACACTACAACATCAAGGTCCTCTACTACCAAAGTAACCAAGGCCACCAACTACCACGTTCAAATTCCTTATAATAGCCACATCACAAGGATCCATAGTATCATACATGTCACATTTCACAGAGATAGTTTAATGAAACCTGCTAAGGATCTTATGGCTAAGCCACCACCATTTGCACACCCTGAAATATCCTCATGTTCCTTTCCAACCACAACTATCAAATAATTAGGGAGGGTCCAATGATCCAAGATAACTTTAGAAAATATTTATGTGTAGGATGTCTACCCATACTATCCCAAAACTCAACCAAAGAAGTGGCATGAACACAAGTATGATTCCAAGCCTCCACTAGAATTTCCAAATTGCTTAAGCAAAAGGGCATAGGAAAAAGAGATTAGAGGAACTTTCCTCAAATTTATTACAAAGAAAACAGATAGAAGGACCATGAAAACCTCTCTTCTATAAATTTTCTCAGGTAAGAAATATATTCTACACAACCAGCCATAAGAAAAAGTTGCATTTGGGCTAGGAAAATTTGTTCCAAACTAGCTTCACCAAGGCACCTCCATCCTCCCAAACACCTATCTATCCAACTCAAGGTAGCCTGAGGCCATTGAATATTCACCCTTTGGAGGACTCCAAGCTAGAGTATCCCTCCCATAAAGCAAATTACACATTCTGTTAGCCAAAATCCTAGTGAGCTCCAAATAAGCCTCCTCAATTCCCCCTAGTGGCCACTCCTGCGAAGCCTTCTAATTCACAACCTCCACTTGAAGCAAATCCTACACCAATTTGAAATCATTCACCCTTCTCCAACCAAAATCAAAAAAAACTTATGGAGGGACAAAAGATGAGGATACATAGTCAAGATGGGGGGTACCTATCCCACTAATCATGCCAAAAGAGGGCATCAAAACAACTATTAAAAATTCAAAATAGACCCTGTTTAATGAGCTTTTCCCCTATTTTGAGAGTATCCCAAATCATGGACCCCCTCCCCTAAAGGCTGCACTGAGGCACATCCACAACACTCCCCCCGAAGATACGTAATAGTAATAATCTTAGCCCAGTCTTGATCTTGGCTAGTACACTAATGCCAATATAACTTACTAGCTAAGACATGTCCAATCAAACATACAGGATTAAACCCAAGACCACCCTCCTGCATCGCCCTAAAAACAAAATCCTTCTTGACAAGGCTCCATTTTGAAGAAGACAAATTACCAGCCCACAAAAAATGATGGGACAAGGCATCAAACTCCTTAACAAAGCACTAGGGGGCAACCTACATAAAACATTTATAATTAGGAAGATCCTACACCATAGATTTCTAAAGTCACACACCCAGTCAATGAGAGCCATCGACAAGTG
The DNA here is from genome assembly GCA_007258455.2 of Sequoia sempervirens. Taxonomy (NCBI): domain Eukaryota; kingdom Viridiplantae; phylum Streptophyta; class Pinopsida; order Cupressales; family Cupressaceae; genus Sequoia; species Sequoia sempervirens. Next base: position 64,278 of record VDFB02265815.1, read on the forward strand.
CAATGACTTACCTGCCTATGAAACTTATCTAACACATCACATGGTCAAAGATCTCTAAGTTGAAAGCCCACCAAGATGGGAATCCAAAGATAAGAAAAAAGGGAGAGAACCAAATAGAAATCAAAGAATTTGAGTAATCCTATTTTGAATAAGTTGAGGAGTATTAAAGAAGAAGATTGCTCAGACTTATCCTCGTTGATCCTTTTCCTAGAAACACCCAAATAATAATCCAAAGTTTTCCTTAAGTTCATAGCCTCCTGAATTCTAGTCATACCCATCAAACCAGTATCATCCACAAACTGCAAGTGAGAATAAGGATGCACCCTACCACCCCAACTCCAACCCTGAATCAAACCTTGAAAAACATGAGACTTGATAAATATTTCCAATCCCTTAGCCATAATGATGAAAACGTAAGGAGAAAGGGGATCCTCTTGATGAAGGCCCCTAGCAGCACCAAACAATTCCAAAGGTTCCCCACTAATAAGAACTAAAAAGGAAGAAGAAGTAGCACAACTCATAACCCAATTAATGCACTCCATGTCCAAACCAAAAGCCCAAAGAACCTTTTGTAAGAACGCCCATCTGACCTTTTCATAAGCCTTTGCCATGTCAAATTTGATGAACATGGCTTTCTCCTTCAAATTCATCATAGAATGAATGGCCTCTAAAGTAATGCACCACCTTAAGGAGATCCAATTTGATAATTTCCCAAAACTCCTAGAAGAACTCAATAGGAAATCCATCGGTCCTAGAACCTTATCTTTTTCATTTGAAACACAACCTCTTCCATCTCAGGTAGCAGAATAGGGTGCATGAGAGCCACATTCATCTCACTAGAATCTAAAGAAGTAATGTAATCCAATATAGCATTCTCCTCACTACCAACAGGGAGAGAGTCCTTAGTGAATAGGACAAAGAAGAACTAAGCAACCTCCCTTGAAATCTTAGCCATAGAAGACAACTATAACCCCATCGATGACATGAGTGAGGGAATAATATTTCCCATCCTTCTAGCTTTAACAAAATTATGAAAAAAGGTTGTATTTCGATCCCCTTCCTGAAGCCAATCCACCCTAGACTTTTGCTTCCATAAGATCTCCTCATGCAGCTCCCATTCCTCTAGATCCTTAATTCTATTGACTCTTCCCTAATCATATCCTTAATAATACCATGGTCCTAAATTTAGCGGGTGATGGTAGCTAAACTAGCTTGAGTTGACATTTTGTTGAGGTGAAAATTTCCAAAACACTATTTGTTCCACTTCTTGATCTTGTACTTCACATACTATAATATTTTGGCAAAGGGATAATAGCCCTACCATGAGCAGGCTTCCCCTATCACCTCCATTCAGCCATAAGGTCATGAAGCTTGAAGAATCCTACAACCACATAAGTTGAAACTTGAAAGATGGGTTCTTAGGGACTCTAGAAATAATAGTAGGAAGCTTAATCGACTAGTGATCCAACCCTTTCCAATCCAAAATCTTTGAGTAGGTAGACCACCTATATCCCACCCAAAATCATGAAACTAGGAAATTATCCAACCGAGCTCAGATATAGCATTCTCCCCACATCTCCTCTTATTCAAGTGAAAATGCCATTGCTCAGCTTCACGTCAACTAAGTTCAAAAAATCAATATTATCCCTAAGGAGGCTAGCAGATTGGTCAAGCCTATAAATCCCACTACATTTCTCCTCATGACAAGAAACATCATTAAAGTCCCTTGCCACAATCCATGGGAACAAGGGAGCTAGATCTGATATATCTAACATGAGCCCACAATTGAGCTTTACTAGAAAGATCAATAGGAGTGTAAACATTACTGAAGAGAAAGGTTTCACCTGAATCTAGACTAGAAGCAACCATAGACATAGTCAAGTGACTTGAAAACCACCAAAGAGGAGTAATCTTCCTTGGATCCCAAAAAAATCCACCCCTACAGAGTTTCCATGAGCCCTAACACACTGACACAAGCCACAAGACCAAATTCTTGGATCTGCATTCAACATACCATTCACAAGTAACTTAATCTCTTGAAGGAAAACCATATCAGTAACATGAGTACCAATAATCTCTCGAATAACCTTTTGTCAAGGGATGATATTCATTCCCCTCAAAATCCATGAGATAACAATCATTTCTGAGATTATAAGAAGTGGAATTCAATGGTTTTCAGTAACCTTGAATCCACCAAATTCTCACCTTTGCTTCTCTAGATCCTTCTTGCAACCCACCTTGGAAGGTTTCTTTGGAAGCCATTTTTACAAGGGATTTTGTTGCAAACACAGAACATGCATAGCCCCAGTACTCTTCCTAGCATCTAAAGCATCCTTAGACTGAGAAGAAACAATATCCTTCAATGCATCAGTCCCATTCAAGACCACTAGTCCACTTTGATTTGTACCAACTAGAATTTGAGATGTTGCATCTATGACCATTAGATCAACCTATTCTTCTCCCAAAGGTAAGTTATGAAAATTAGTCCCTTTGTCGCTAGATAACTCCACTCCCAAGGACTCCCACTAGAAGGAAGCTCAACAAGACACCCCTCCTAGAAAAAATCCTCCAAAACATCAAATCAACTGAAGACCCCATCATATTTCTTATCCTTCAAGGTTCTCTTCAAACCTCTCCCTTTATTATGAGGCTTGACCTAGATGAAACCCTCCTTGTCTACTGCCCCCTCAACCATAGGGGCCTTCCCTTTATCATTCTTTGGATTGGGACTAGAATCAGTATTAGATGCACCAGCTGCCTGATTAAACCGAGGAAATTTCCTTTGTAGATGACCATACTCATGGCATAAACGACATCTGAAGAGGAGGGTTTCATAGTCTAGTTGTTGAATCCAAGAAAAAGATCCAAGACACGTCTCCATATAATTTAGAAAAGGGTTATTCAAATCAATTTCCACATAGATATGAACATAAGTAATTACCTTTTGGTGCAAATTTTGTTGAGTTAGACCAAATGGATTTCCAGGGAGCAGAGCAATCATATGCAGAATATCACTCCAACAATCCAATAAAAGTTGTGAAAGACGAACCTAGAAGAGAACCCATGAGGGAAGTTCCTCAGCCACATTGAAACCCACATGCTAGGGTTTCATGAAAAGCCCAGCCTGATTGAAGAAATAAGGCCCACATTCAAAATCCCTATTCATATCTGCCATACATGTAAACATAACTATAAAATAATTGTTTTCAGCCACCTTTATCTCCATATCCCCTTCAAGATTCCAAATCTTCCGAGCCCAAGATCTCAAAATTGGCAAAGAGAGATAGATCCCCATGAACTTACAGATCAATGCATGATTACTTAGGTACACAAAATCCTTCACAACAAATTCAATTTGTATTACCAAGACTAGATGTTCTTGGCTCCTCTCCAAACAACCATTCACTTTCTTGATTCTGGAGACATCTTTCTCCAACAATGAACCTTCACTAGATGAGAATTTTTTTAAATCCTCCATGGGCTTTGCATGCAGGTAATGAGCAGGATCAGAAAAATCCATCCTTCAAGAAAACTCCAAACATAGGGAAGCACCCCACAAGCAAAGAAAAAACCCTAAAACCCCTCACAACAAATGAGAAATTTAAAAAAACATAGAGAAAGAAAGGAGATTGAAAAAACTCCAACAAAAAGAAAACCCCACCGCACCAAATACTCACACCTCCTCCCAAGAAAAACCCCACCAAACACCCCTTGTTCACCCCCCTCATGGCATACATGAACAAACAAAATAGGAGAACATAGCTCAAATGTGGCCAGGGTAGAAACCCTAGCCCGCACAACCCATTATGAGCTTCACCCTCTTATCAACGTCTATTATTCTAGCATTCATGTTCTAGTGAATGATCAATAGTTGGTTTTTAGTTAGTTATTAAATTTAGACCCTATATTTTGGGGATATTTTGCCTAAGATATAAGGAATAGGTTTGTGATCTTGAAAAATTGACATACCTAAAAAATGATGAAGATAACCTAAATCAATTATATCAAAGCTAATATTTAGTTTATTCTCATGTATTTTTTAATTAAATACATAACTTATTGTAATGTGGAGGTCATATAAATATAAGAAAATAAGACTAATCTCATTAATTTCATACTCAAAAAAGTCAGTATCACATTTGCAATTAGAAAATATTAGGCATTAAAATAATTTATTTATTTTGAAATACCAAGCTCAAGGACCTTGTTTGAGTCCTTATTTAGACAAATTTTTGAGTTTACAAATATATTTTTCTTTATTTAGTTGTAAAAATATTTTTGGTTGATGCCTATATATTTCTTCTTGCATATCATCACCTAGGAGTTCATTTTTAATGTTCATTTTTTAAATTTCCCATCCATTTTGCATAGAAAAGGAAAGGATCGACTGAATAGTACCTTTTTTATTGGAGAAAATGTTTCATCATAATTTATGCCATATTATTGAGGAAAACCTTTTGTTATTAATCTAGCTTTATATTTATCAATCAACCCTTGGGAGGCATTTTAAATTTTATGGAGCCAAAAATAGTTGATAATTTTCTACTTATAAAGTGGTGGACCAAATTCCCAAGTGTTTTAAAGAATTATATTATATTGGTAAGGAATTTTCTAATTTTTGTTTTAATTTTCTCACTCAAAGGTTTGGGGTTCAATTTTATATATTTTTGCTTCCTAGGAAGAAGAGAAGTGTTTTCATTTAAATGTTGAACTAAGGATAGAACCCATTTAGGTCTTTTAGAGGGTGGATGAGGATAAGTATTTGAGAATCATTGAGAATTGCTAAGAACTTAATATTAAAGTGCATCGGGTTATGAATAGTCATCTTGTGGCTATCTCAACTCTTAATTTAGTCATACTATCTTTATTATATTATTGTTTAGTTATTTAGGTTTACCTAAGACTTATATAGCGCTATCTAAGCTGGCCTAGGTGATATCCTAGGCATAAGTAGGGTATATATTGGTGTTAGACTCTTATTTGTTCATCATATGGTGAATTATATTCTCATTAGAGATATTTGGAGGTTTTCCCCTTGAATTGGCTTGGTATTCTTAGTTATTATCAATAATTTGTAGCATATTTCCTATCATATTATTCTATTAAGCAAGTTATTTCATTACAAGTTGTATCAAAGTATGATCTTTGTACTATGGAGGTGAGGAATTTTCTTAATACTGGAGGTAATTTTGTTACATGCATATCTCGTAGATTTTGGTTTTTTTTTCTAACTTTTAAATATATGTTAAGAATATATTAAAGAAGACAGTCTATATTTCAAAGGAATTAGAGCAAAATTAAGATATTTATTATAGAACTAGGGTTTTTGCCCAATTTATTTGAAAATTTCATATATTTCAAATCTTTTAGAATTGGTTCTCAAAGAAGTAACAAAGGATCCTACAATAAAAATTTCAAATATATTGAAGTAGAATTAAGTGATTTATTAAAAAATTAGGGTTTCTAAAAAAATCCCTCTCAAGGCTGCCAAACATCTAATTTTTGGGAGAATTTTTTGGAAAAGTGTGACCTAGGCCCTCATAAGTTATAGTGAAATTTTTAGATTATTTTGAATTTATTTGTGTTATTTATTACAAAGTTATTTTCTATCATCATGACGAGGCCTGCAACATGAGGCAAAAAGAATGCTACCACACCTAAGAAATCATTAAGTAAGGATAATATAGAAATTGAGGATATTAACCCTAATGATAAAATCAACAAGGCCAAGGGTGAAATTTCATCAATTAGGAATGAGACAAATGAACTTTCTAAGAAGTTGGACACAATTATTCAAGTGATGAAGTAGAAGGGTGAAGAATCACCTAGTAAGGGGAAAGATAATGATTTTTTTAGACATTAATTCTTTGTGCTTGACTTAGATTTCAAAAAGGATCACCCCTTCATTAATCCTATTCCTAAGCAATTCATACCCAAGTTGGATATGAGAAATTTTTATGACAAGGATCCAACCAATTGGATTTTCCAAATGGAGTAGTTATTTGATCTTCATCATGTTCCTAGTCAACAAAAGGTGGCTGTGGAATAATTATACTTGGAACTGGATCAATTTTGTTTTAGTGGAAAAAGGAATCTAGATTAATTAGTGAATTAACATGGAACAATATTTTTCCTACTAAAAATTGGAATACAAATAAATTTAGGTGCTATGCTTGGCTAACCTCCTTAATAGAGAGTTAGGTTGCTTGGGTTTTATTCCTTTATTGCAAAGACAATGAATTTATAAAAGTGTGATTTAATTAACCTTTGAGACACAAAAAATAATCTAATTCAATAAATAATTATATGGAAAGATATTCATACTTATAGAAAAATCACAAAAATTTAGAAATGGCAGACCAAGAGGGACTTGTCACCATAAGTTGAAGGCCAATGTATAGGATGCAAGCATGTGGCATGGAAAACAACACCACTTTGGGGTCTTGACTATATTGTATAGCTTGAGTGGAAGTCTGAAAATTTATATATTGATCTCCTTTGGCAACTTCTACTATTTATTATCTCAGATTTGAACCTACAAGGACATAAAGGAGAAAAAGTGGTTGTGGCTATATCAGAGTTTTCCTCAACCAAAACTCCATTTTGGTATTCCTACCTCCATGAATAGCCAAATTTATAGAAAGTAACATAGTATGATTTGACTCTTAAGTGTGTCTAAGATTGTGATGAGAAGCGAAAAATAATATAATAATAATAAAAACCCTACTCAAGTGTGTTAGAGTGGATTTCTATGTCTCAAACAAGACAATGCAAGATCCAACCGAATAAAAATTATTTTGCTCAAGGGAAATAAATCACCTCACCTCAATAAAGTAAGGTGGTCAATGCGTGAATGTGAGTACAAGCCAAAACCATACCAAGTCATGATGAAGAGGTACAATTCAATCATTAGTAAGTGATCCCAAGCATTTTTTAACACTCATTGAGTTCAACCAAGATGACAAGAAAGAATATAGTAGTAAATATTGTTCACAATTTTAGATTTAAATGTTTATTTCAACAGGGCTTCACTGTAGCGTTTTTCTTTGCCATTGTTTGAAAATTATTCATGTTTAAATAGGGATAAAGAGAATGAACTTAGGTGTAGTGTGACATGTAAAAATTAAATTTATGAAGTGTTTTAAAGCACCAATGTCAAAATCAAGGTTAAGTCAGTCAAGGAAGAGGCTAACACAAGAATCCTATTTTTTGTGCAAATGGGTAGGACACTAGCACCATATTAGGGTCCATGCACCACACACATGTCCAAGTAGGAATGACTAATAAGAGGTCCCTTGAATTAGGACCTAACTCATATTTTAGCATCGACCAAAGTTTTGGGCATAAGATCATTGATAAGGTTTTTTAGGGAAACATCCAACATATCTCTCGAGTTGGAGGTAAGGCCAAGGCTAGAAATGGTCCTAAAATGGACTAGGGGAGTGGGAAGCAATGTAAGTTCCAAATGGAGCATAAAATTATTATTGTATCATTAAGGAGAACTATTTACAACAATACATTGAAACCCCACTTTAGCGAGTGTATGGCGCTACATGCATATGCAAGCTAAAGTACAAGAAAGAGAATATTTGGAGAAAATAATCATGAAAAGGATACCAAAAAGGATATTTTAGAAGACACAAAACATTTTTGATTGAGAGAATGAAGACCCCAATGTAGGAACTTATAATACCACAGTGTTAAGAATTGCATCCAGCAAAACTATTTTTTTAGAAAACCAAAATCATCCTATAGGAAAAGAACATATGCATTAGTCCAATTTTTTTCTAAGAATAACGAGAGTGTGATCCAAAGAAAAACTCAAGGGTAGATATATGCCCCCCCATTTCTTCTTGTTTTGATAGATGTAGAAATAGGATGGTGATCTTTCTACTATGAATTCCTAGAGGATTGATGAGAATTCCATTGGTGAGGTCACATGAACAAAAACATTAGGAAAAAAATAATTTGAGAGGAATGAGGGTGAAACCAAGATTCCAACATAACCAAGAGCATGAAAATCAGAGTTCACAATCCCAAGTTGTGAAGTTTTGAATGAAGAGCACTTAAGGAAAAAGGTGATTTTTTTGTTTTATTTTTTATTTTTACTATAATTTTTTTTCTCTTTACAATTCAGTTTTAACTTTTAACTTTCAAGAATTTAGAGATGTCCAAGCAGCCCCAAGATGAAGATGCCACACAAACGGACATACTATGCACCCAAGTTGTAAGTGCTTAAGGATTGTATAGTGCAAGGCATCTAGGCCCATGAGGTATGTTGAATTTTGAAATTTTTCTCATTAATATGGTGATTATTTAATGTTTTTCATGCCATGTGGGCCCTATGGAGTGCTAGTATTGAACCCAGGTGATGGTATCCAACATGTGAACTAGCCTACAAAGGGTACACTAGGGTCCACAAGATGCACTATCATTTGGAAAAAGCACCAAGGTCCTAGGGGCATGCTTGTGTCTTGGATGTTAGCATCCTTAATTTTTTAGGTAAAAATTAGGGTTTAATTTAATTTTTATTTCATGATGAGGAGGATCTAATTAGATTCTATTCAATGTGATTATAGGTGTCAATCGAGGATATTAGTATGGGTTGATTATGCTTGATCCATGAAGAATAGAAGCATATTCATGCCACTAATACCCAATCTAAACATGATAATTCAAATGAAAGTTAAACCAAACATTTATTGAAACTAAACACTAAAAAATATGAAAGCAGTTGAATGTCTACTCTAACCCATCTAAAACTTATTTTGTTTTGATATTTGTGTTGTGTTGATGTGAAACAACGACCCTTTCCCAATCTCGTGATCAGTGAGCTTGTTTCAATCGATTCTATTGAAGAGATATGATGAAACAGATGTGATAAGTAGATGAAAACATGATTTATGTTGAATTAAACATGATGCAAACTAATTTAACATGATTTTATGCTAAAAATTATCTAAATAAGCAAAATCTAAGCTAATCTAAGTGGATTCTACCCTAAAAAATTCAAATCATAATTTATAAACAAGCTAAATGGATGCATGGAAGCCATTAATGGAAGCTTAAAGCTAATATGCAACTAAAAATGAAATAAAATATGCTAAATGTGAGTTAAAATGAGTGTGAGTGTGAGTGATTTCAAAAACATAAGTTTTCAAATTGAAAGATGGATCCATTTGTCTCCAAATAGTGGCCTATTTATAGGAAAGCAAATGAGAAATGGAGGGTTGAGATCAAAAAAGTTAATCAATGGTCGAGGATGGAGGAAATTGGAGGCATGGATCATGGATTCTCATCAACGTGTGAGAATGCAAGATGGGATTTAATCAAGGGTTCTCATTCCTTCCAAAAAAACACACTTTTGACCTTTTTAAGAGGTCAAAAGTTAACTTGCTCAAGAAGTCACAAATTAACTTGCAAATAAAGCCAAGTGAGAATATCCCCTTTTTCAAATGATTGGAGGAGGGAGAATATTCCTTGGAATATTCTCATGGGTGAGGAAAAAGGATATTTTACAAATTAAAACAAAGTTTTAATTGTGCAAAAAAGGGTAAGGAATATTCCCCTTTTGGAGGAAAATTAGATTAATTAGATAATTGTTAATTAAACAATGTTAATCATACAATTAGGCAATTTAGAAGAATTAAAGTGATACTCATTAAATTAAATGATTTAATGAATGGGGAAAGGTGAAATTACATTTAATTAAATGACTTAAGGTTATTTAATTAAATAAAAAAACTTAGAGAATTAAATTAAATAGTTTGATTTATTTAATTTAATAAGACAAAATGTTAGTGTGAAAGGGGGTGAATTAACCTGATTTGATGAATTAGGTTAATATATACAAAAATGATGCAATTCATTAAATAGCTAGGCTAATTTAATTAATTAAGCGAAAAGAGGATGGGTTTTAGGATGAAATGATGTTAGTATACCTAATTTGAGTGCATGATATAATTCAGGACATTTTTCAGTGTCTACATATTGCCCCTCTTTGAAGCGAGGTACCTGTTGCTTTGGTTCAAAGGCTAGTGCTCTTTGAATTAACAATTGTTGCTTAAATAAATAAATAAATAAATTTCTATTTTTTTAGATGCCCCAGCAAAAGGATTAAGCTGATTCCCTACCCCCTCAAGAAATCGGGCATAAATTTTGAATTTTTGGTTGATTTCTTAACAAAGGTTAAAAGTTGCCCCAGGGGTTCAGAAAGGCTTTGGGATGCAAGAATGATGCCAAAAACACAAAAAATGATGCAAAATAATGTTCTGATTCACAAAATTGGTGAAAATGGTGATAAACCCTACCTTGAAGGTTAAATTAGGCCAATAAACCAAGAAGGGTCACTTGCAATTCATTTGTACATTCATACCTTAGAGAATTCTTGTTGTTTTGAGCTTTGACCCTCTTATGAAATGACATGACAAGAGATACCACAACACATTTCTGATTGAGTTCGAGAGTACTAGAGGCTTCCAAGCGCAAGACCACCAGTATGTGATCCAAAACTTGATTTGAATTTTGACTTTTTTATGCATTTATTGCTTTTTGAAATGTAAAATTTGGCGACATCGCTATATAGAGACAAATTTGAGATTCGGCAATGCTAAAATGAATTTTGGTGATGCATATGTATATTGCAACGCAGCTCACAATTTAGAATAAGGGTTTCCAATTTTAAATTATGACGTATATGTTTATAGCAACGTGATTTGTGATTTGCAATTTGAATGCCTTTGAGCGTTGCAATTTGGAATTTAAAATATAGCAACGTTATTGCAAATAGCGATGCTATTGTTATTTTGGAGCTCAAAATTCCAAACAAAGTCATTTTTTTTGAAAATTTTGATGTTGTGTGCTTCGTGGGTGTAGGAGGTCATTCCACCCTTGATATCTCGCAAGCATCGGCCCATAATTTTGGAGATACTAGGTGATTTATCTAAGTTGCGCTAGGAGCACCTAGGGAAGATCGACTTATGGTATATTGTGTACATGCCCGTTGTTCAGACACATCTAGCTATGATGATGGTGTTGTGCGAGAGATGGCACAGTGAGACTTCATTGTTTCACCTTCCAACAGGCAAGGTGACAGTGACACTAGAGGATGTATGGTAGATTATGTGTTTTTCGATATAGGCGAGCATGTGATTTATGACGTCAATGCTGAATATGATGCCTACCATGAGGTGATGGAGATTGAGGACATCATTTTAGTCACTTCACAGATCAACCTTGAGATGTATAGAGGTCGAGTGCCCACATTCTGATTGATTTTTGTAGCCATCATTTCTGGTTTGGTCACTCATGACCGATGGAGCATAGGATTCAACCTAGGATGGGGCTTGACATGGAATAAGATGCTCTACATGAGGACTTTATTTACATGTGGGGTAGTGATGTTGGCCTCGTTGTATCATGATATGCATGACTTCATCTATTGTGATGGCAGAGCTATTGGAACAGGGGTTACCTTGCTTCACATTTGGGCTTGGGAGCATATTGCTATGCTTTGAACAATCGTGCAAATGACCGATGTTGAGCTAGATGATCTTGTGCTTTGGTGATATAGAGGCTCCATTACTCTTCAACATACAGGGCAACTTGGGCTTCCATACTAGCGTTGGGTACTAGATGATATGACAGTATTTAGATGGTGACCCTGGCTACAGATGACAACATGGTTTGATGATACACAACAACTATTCTTCACCAGACAGACCCGGTATATGCAGGGTTGGGAGCACACTATTATAGAGAGATATATGCCAGATAGGGTGGCTCGATAGTTCGACAAGCAGCAAGATAGGCCTGACGATGAATATAGGGCCATCTTTGTGAGAACAGCTTAAGAGGTTCCCACATGGGGACTGTTGGCCTCCTCTAATAGTACAATAAATAATCCCTTAAAGTTGTAACTTAGAGATTATACATTTGCACTACATAGTTATCTTTCTCATCATGAAGGTTCATTTCATTGTCAACCCAAGGATGTAAACTTGAAATGGGTTAGCAATGTATGTGCATTAGGACTCAACTATAGTCATCCTTAAACTAGAAAAGAAACAGTACTGAAAATAAAATGCTAGAAAGAAATTAATGTAAGCACTGAGCATGAATCAACAACTACATTGAGCATCAACAATTGAACTAAAATGGATGATAGAAATAGAAATCTCAACAAATAGACAGGAAGTTACTCTATCTTCCTTGGCTGCAGGAACAGTCATAGAATAGAGTTCCAATAGCTATAGGAATAGACAATTGTTAAGGCTGAAACTAATTACTAAACAAAAAAGTAACTTTTAAAATAAATGGGTGGAATTCTCACCAAGTGTGGCCCCTTGAGTGAGTTTTCCTTAAGCTAACTTAGATGCAGTGAATTAGAATATCATTTTATTCATTGAAAGCATGATTACATCAGATCAGCAATATGACTATATTACTTGAAACTAAAAATGCAAGTACAACCTCAGAACATCCAACCTTATGAAAAGGGGCATCCGACCATTATTTATAGAGGGAAAAGCTTCTAATTAACCCTAACTAACTAGGTAGTCAACTCCAACAAAATATGAGGATGCCATTTATTGAAAGCATAGAAAAGAGAGGAAGAAAGTTATGCATGCACCAATTTTAGTCAAAGAAAACTTGCCTCAACGAGGATCTAGCACAACAATGCTTCTTAGATTTTCTCAACTAACAAACATGATCATTTAAAAGGTAGTTACAACTTCCATATGAGCTAGGAATTTCCCTCCATTAGAAGTTTCCCTCCATTGAGATTTCCCCTCAATTGACCTATTTAATGACCATCTTTTTTACTTCCTTAGCAACCGACTAGCTGGCATGAACTTCTTGTACTTTGCAAACTTCATTTTTATATGCATCCTGATGTGAACCTGCATAATGACTTTAGCACACACAAAACAATTACATATCCATAATTACCTTAAAGTAACATCCATTCCACCACATGTAAAATTAATATAGATAATTCACATAGCATGTTAATATCATCAAAAGTCATAAGGATAAGTTCATGCCCAAGGTTCATAAATTTAGGAAAATAACTTGGAGAGTGTCAATAACCAGGTGCCAAAGTCTATGGTATCAACAACAAATATATGATAAACCCTATCAAAATTGAGCCATTAGTTAGACTCATCATTTCCCACCAACCTAATGATCTGTTGGTCCTCTAGTAGAGGGATCTCTATTCCTTTGCCTTGTCAAAGCTCTGAAGTCACCAATTGCTAACTATCCCAGACCAGTCTTTGTAGTATCTGAATTTGGATCCCAGTAGAATTCTTGCTTGTTTTCCAATCTACTCCACCTTGGCCTCTTTGTATCTCTATCATACTGATAGTATCTATAATCTAGTATTGGCCACAAAAGAGTAGGTGGTTGGAATTTCAAGGGAAGCCAATAGTGTTGCTTCATCCTTCCAAGTTGTAAGTACCTAGTGCTTCATTTACATGTTGAAACATAATTTTGCAAAGAATGGGGCTCAACTTGTTTTAACTAATCAGGTAAACTATTCCATCTCTGTGATAGGTACCCCAATACTGTTTTCCATGTAGTAGCAGCTACTTGCTCATATTCCTAGTATTATTCATCCCTAATAGGCATAATCTTGTTTTTGTAGTCTGAAAATTATAGAGAATTTTGTGCCATGTGTAGTAAATGTCTGAAGGGTTACTAGATTCAACTCTAAGAGACAAGGGGGTATGGAGTTCTCTCTCTGTGTATATTTTAAATTTTTGCCTCCAACTGATTTCATTTTGGATCCATGACATGAATTCCCTCAAATGGGTATCTCCAATGTATAGAAATGGGTTCCAGTCATGATCATTAGGAACAACATAATTATGCAAGTACAATTCACACAACAGATTTTTAGCTTCAAGAGGAGAGGAATGGTAGGCTTGGAAGAACTCATGTGGGGTTTCAATAGAAGGGTTTAAACTAGAAATAACCCTTGGAAGGTTGAAAGAAACATGATGCTCCTTCAAATGCAGTGCATATATTCTTGGAGGAGTTCTGCATGCCATCATTTGTGGTACCAGTGCCACCACATTATCTACCTTATCCTTCAATGCAACAATCTCTGCATTCTTTCCCTCAATTTCTACATTTTTCTTTTTTGTTTCTTCCTATAGCTTGGGTCTTTCCTTTTTCCACTCCTCCTCTTTCTTTTGCATTTCATTCCATTCAGGGCTACAAGATTCCATGAAAAAGTGGGAGGTTTATGTTTCCCTACCAAGATGTTTCCTCTCACTGACTCATGTTGTTCAAATTGCTCTAGCTGCAATGGTTCTTGTTGTTCATCCTACTCTGGTTGTAATGGTTCTTGATTTTCAACCTGCTCTGCAACAGCAGCAAGCTCCACTAATCCTATGTTTGCTTGTTCCTTAAAAATGTCTTCCACCTCAACATTTACCTTCCCCTTAGGAGCTTTTGTCTCTTTCCTAGGTGTTCTTTTGAGTCTAGGGATTCTTTTTGGAGGCATATCAGGAGCTAGATTAGATGGTTTTGATTTTTTTTGAGGTATTTTATGTTTCTCAACGGCTGCAGGATGACCAGTGTCATCAACTTTCTATTTCCTAGGGTTTGGTGTTACTTTTTTTTATGTTTTCTTCTTGGCCTTCCCTTTTCTAATTTCTACCTCTCTCATTTGTGCTTCCTCTTTTCTAATGGAATCCCTAGTACAAATTGGAGTTTTAAGGAGAACATTGTCATTAGGGTCTAAGGATGAACTTTCTTCATCTAAATACTCTAATTGAGAGGAGTCATTTTCTATTGTTGATTCGGCTGTAGGAGGGTTTGTGCTAGATGTTGAAGCTCCAGGAGTGGTTTTAGTAGCCCTCTCACTCCTACTAACCCTACAGGCTTGGGTCTGACCTCTAGGACACACAATTTTCACTTTGAACTGATCAATGCTTAAAAATTCTTCCCATGACATACCAAACACTTCTTGTAAAGATTTTTCTACTAACAATTTTATCAAATAGTGATGGGAGACAGAATTGTCCCTACCTTTTTGTGTTTCAGCTGCCATGATTGCAAGAAGGTTGTACAACACATTGGGCATGATCATCCTTCTACCATGTCTCATATGGTTTAGGAGCTTAAAATGCACAAAATGAAGGCATGACTGGTGGCCCTCATAGGTAATGTATTTAATAATGTAGAAAATAACTTGTTTCGACTTTTCTAGCAGGGAAGTTCTCCTTGTTCCTTGCTTATCTACAACAAGCGGAGGATCACTAGGCTCAGTGAATTCTTCCCTAGCTGACCTCACATCCTTGGAAGTAGGGTAGGGCTCTCCTTCAGCAGGCAAACCCGTTACTTCAACAATTCCCTCATCAATGGCTATCACTTCTAGCCCTTTTACCATTTCCTTACCATCAAAAAGTGTTTGTGCAAATTCCAGAGCAATGTCCTCATTGAAACTATCTATTTTCAGAAAGTAGTCCAACCATCCATAATTTCTAAATTCGGCCAGAGAGAATGCATCCTGTAGTATCACCTAATGAGTTGTAGGTTCATTTTTTATCAACTAACCTCCCATTGCTTCTACCCATAATCAGGCAAACACTTCTGTGAAATTTTCTTTCTTGCAATCCTTCTATAGAAAACCCAATTTCTTCTGCTTCTTGCAACTCTTCTTCAGTGCTAACACCAATGTCATGTGACTCTTCAATTTACCTTTTTGGTGATGTTATGACTATGACTAAGGAAGAAAAGAAAGCATGAATGAGGAGTATCATCAAGGAAAATGGCGGCGTTTCAATGTCATATCATACATGTTAGCCGTCATTTCAACTATATTATCTCATTTCAAATTTCTTGTCATGTTGGCACATGGATGACATGTATGACACGTGGACATGTGGGTTCACACTCCCCCCAACCTAAATTAGAGCATGTGTCTGCATAGGCTGGGGTGTAATTATGATGTGGCAGGGCAGAGTACAAATATGTGCTATGTGAAATATCAATATTAATATTGAGTAATTAAACAAATGCATTTAAGATAACTAAGATATATCAAGTTGTTACATACGTACCTAAAAATTTGGAGTGTAGGTTGCAAAAAATGTGGAAGGAAGTACGGGTTACTTTAAAAGTATAGTTGAGCTTATTAAATGAAGTGATGATGGAGTGAAGTGATGGTGGAGTTTTGGAAGAGAGAGAAAGGATGGAGATGGATGGGCGGATGGATTTATTGATGGAGAAATTGACTCCCAAAAAAGTGGAAATATTTATTGTGATTGCATGCATAATTTGACTAGTCAAAAGGATGGACTCTAGGTCCGATTCCTTCGGCTACAGGGACTTCGAAGGTCCGGTGTTGAATAAATTTTTGCATGAATTCTTGTTTGGAAGTTGGTTTATGGTATAACTTGAGACGATGACCGTTGACCAAGAGCTTGAATTGGATAGGGTCAATGGTTGTGAGTTGAACAACACTGTTGGATAAGAATTCTACTACTTCATATGGGACCCCAACCACCTGGTCTGCACTTTTCCTGCATTACCTTGATACTTGGAATCATAAAGAAGTGCCCAGTCACCTGGCTAGAACTTCTTTTCCTTTATGTATTTGTCATTCCATCCAATTCTCTGATTTTGCACCATCTCGGCATGATGAAGAGCCAACTTTCTCATTTCATCCAAGGAATTCAGTTGCATGATCCTATCCTTCAATGCCTCAGATATCTCCATCCCAAGGTCTAGTGTTGTCCTAAGAGTTTTATGTTCAAACTCTATGGGCATCATGGTTGTTTTTCCATACAATAATTCAAAATGAGTGAAACCATTGGTTGTATTCTAGGTGGTTCTGTAATCCCAAATAGCTTATAGCAACCTATTTGTCTAATCTTTCCTGTGAATAGCCACTATTTTGGTCAAAATAACCTATATTTCCCTATTTTTCACCTTAGATTGGTCATTGGCTTGAGGGTGATAGGGGGTGGATTTTCCATGCCTTACATTATATTCATTGACCAATGCTATAACAAGACTTGATGTAAACTGATCCCCTTGATCTGTAACTA
Source organism: Sequoia sempervirens (assembly GCA_007258455.2). Taxonomy (NCBI): domain Eukaryota; kingdom Viridiplantae; phylum Streptophyta; class Pinopsida; order Cupressales; family Cupressaceae; genus Sequoia; species Sequoia sempervirens. The sequence continues at coordinate 81,341 of VDFB02265815.1, forward strand.
TCTCCCTTAGAACTCCATAGTGTGTGAATATTTCTTCACAGAGGAATTGTGCAACTTTATTGTCTCTGGAATATTTCATAGCTTTAACCTCAATCCACTTGGTCACATAGTCAGTGAAAACCAAGATGTATGATTTTCCATTTGATGGTGGATAAATTGGACTTACAAAATCAAGTCCCCATTTATCAAATGGTGTGATGACTACCTAAGGGTATAGAGGCATTTCCTCATATTTAGTTGGTTGGCCCATCCTCTGACATCTATCACACATCCTAGTATACTTGCCTACATCCTTATGAAGTGTGGGCTAGTAATACCTTGTATTAATAATTTTCATTGCTATCCTCTTAGCTGCAAAGTGCCCTATACAAGATTCATTATGACATGCATGTAGTATATCATATGTTTCACCCTCTCTTACACATCTTCTCATCACATGATCTGGTCTAGTGTAGAATAAACATCCTGCAATCCATGAGAAATGAAAGGTTTTCTCAATAAGAACCCTTCTCTCTTTTGGAGAGAAATGAGAGGGAATCATCCCTATAACCAGATAATTGGCTATATCTGCATACCGATGTGTGTGCACACTAATGGAAAACAAGTGTTCATCAAGAAAGGATTCATCAATGACTTCAGTGTCCTCTAATGTAGTCAATCGGGAGAGAAAGTATTTCACAACATTTGCCTTGCCCAAGTTGTCAACAATGGTAATATAAAATTCCTACATTAACAACAACCACCTTGATAGCCTACTTGAAATCAATGGCTTGTTCATAAGGTATCTTATGGCTGCATGGTCTATATGGAAAAAGATTTGGTATCATGTTATATAATGACTGAACTTGTTAAGAGCATAAATGACTATCAACATCTCCTCTTTCATTGTGTAGTTAAACTCAACTCCTTGTAGGTTCTTGCTAACAAAGTAGATTACATTCTTAATTTCCCCCTCTTTCTTCCCTAGGACACCCCCTATAGCATAATCAGATGCATCTGTGCGAATATGAAAAGGGAGTTCCCAATTGGGGCCTTTGAGCACAGGGGCATGGGTTAAGGCTGTTTTTAAATCAAAGAATGCTTTATCACAATCTTCTATCCACTGGAACTCAGCATCTTTAGTTAGAATATTATACCTTGGTGCTTCCATCTTACTAGAATCTTTTATGAAGCACCTATAGTATCCTGCATGTCTTGGGAAAATTCTAACATCTTTTTTCTTGGCAGGAATAGGAAGATTGGTAATCACCTCAATCTTGGTTGGGTCCACTTGAATTCCTTTCTGAGAGATATAGTGGCCAAGGACTACTCCTTCCTACATCATCATAAAGCATTTCTCACTGTCCTGGGATAGATTATGGTCCTCAAATATTTGTAAAATTTTCTTTAGGTTTTATAATGCTTCCACAAAATCAGCACCATAAGTAGTAAAATCATCCATGTAGATCTCCATACAATCATGTGAGATATCTAAAAATATACTAATAACTGATCTTTGAAAGGTTGCAGGTGCATTAAATTAACTAAATGGAAGTATTGAATAGGAATAAGTCCCCCAAGGATAGGTAAAATTTGTCTTCTCTCGATCCTCAGGTGCAATCTGTATCTGATTATACCCACTGAATCTATTTAGGAAAGAAAAATACTGCTTTCCTGCAAGTGAATCCAATACTTGGTCTATAAAAGGAAGGGGAAAATGATCCTTTTTGGTGGCAGATTTTAGTTCTCTATATTCAACACAAACTCTTTAGTTACCTCCCTTTTTAGGCACAATTACCATTGGAAACACCCATTGGCTATCTGAGATAGGGTAGATAAATCCCACATCCAATAAATTATGCAGTTCCCATTTTACAACCTCCCTTAATGTAGGGTTGATTCTCCTATGTGGTTGCCTTATTGGTGTGCAGTCATCTCTAATGTAGATCCTATGAGCATGAAGCTTGGGATCCAATCCTTTCATGTCATGGTAATCCCATGCAAATGCATGTTGATGCAACTTCAAGAGGTTTGTTAGGGACAACTGCTGCTCTTGATTTAGCTTGTTGTTAATATTCAAATGTTTCCCTTCTGAAATGTGTACTTGTGTGGTCAACACAATCATGGTTGTTTCACTAATGCTCAAAATTTTTAGTTCATGTGGTAACAATGTATGAATCATGTATGTTGCTTCAGGAAGTTGAAGTGTAGGAAGAGTGGGAAGAAGTGTTTGCAATGGACATGCAAAACTGGATGATTCTTCATGCACTTCACAATGGTTCTAAATTATATGGGATAATATTTCATCTTCTTCCCGAAGCTGCATGAAAGGACTTTTTCCTATCATCATGAGTTGTGCCACTGAATTGACTTCCTTGGCCTCTCCTCCAACATGTGGCCATATGGGGTTACCCATATCATGTGATGGTTGGGCAGGAGGATAGAGAACAAGCTTTTTAGTGCTTCTCTCATCAGAAATAGTCATGTCCCCTGACTGGCATCCAATGTAAGCGTCTGTTGTAGCTAACCACGGCCTACCTAGAATAATGGGATACCCTCCCAATGTGGCTTTAGGAGAAAGGATCATGAAATCTATTGGGTACTTCCAAGAATCTAGAGCTACAAAAAGGTCTTCTACTATACCATCTAGTTTGGCAATGGAACTATTAGCAAGCTGTAGGAGAGTAGGAGTAGGTCTCATATTTGCAACATTCAGTTGTTGTAGGAAATCCTTAGTCATCACATTGATCATTGCTCCCAAATCTATTAGAGCATTCTTTACTGGGATTCCATTTATAATGAATCCTACCATAGGACTACCTAGGTCAATGTATTTAGGAACAATACCTTTCCCAAGGATGATATCTGCCAACTATCCCACCACATGAACGGTAGTGGGGTCTTTCTTTTTCCTCCCTGGATTTTTGAGACATGCTTCCTTGATTGCCTTACTATATATGGGGACATATTTTATGGCCTAGAACAAAGGTATCTTAACACATATGTGTTTCAAGTGATCCAAAATTTCAAAGGTTGTTTCTTCCTTCTCTTCCTTTTGTTTAACAACTTCTAACCTTTGAGGAAATGGTGGGTCTTGGCCAAACTGCTAAGCTAGTTCAGGATTCTTAGGAACACTTGACTAAATAGGGACATTCAGATGCTCCTCTTCTTCCATAGGAAGCTCGGTGATGATAGGAGTGGAAGGAGTTGGAAAAGTGGTTCCTGAACGTAGATGAATATCACTCACTCACAACATATGCAGGAAATTGATTAGGATCTGCAGAGTAGACTGGCTACTGTTGTGGTTTGTTATGTGGGTTAGGTATGGGTTGAGCTGGTAATTGATTAGGTCTAGATGTGCTATAAATTGAGCTAGTAAGAGGATGCATTATGGTAGGTTGTTGAGGTTGTGGAGGTGGTTGCATGTAACTAGTTGCCTAGTTTGGCCATTGTTGTCCTCCCCTCCATTGAGATGTTTGCTGCCAATTTCTTAGAGGTGGCTACCAATTCCCCTGGAATTGCTGCTAATTCCCTTGGGATTGCTGCCATTGGGGTGGAGAGTTTTGGTAATTGGGCTAGGTGTTGGAGGGTTGTTCCAAGGCTAAGTGGATATCCTCCATAGTTGGATGGGTATGGGGGTTTCCATTAATTACCATATGCATAGGAATTGAAATAAGGTCCACTAAAAGATAATGGATCTGGTGGCATACCTTGTCTTGGAGCCCATGGTCTTCTTTGTGCAATATAGAAAACTTGATCATCATCAACCTAAACTGGCTGGATTCTTGTGGGATCTGCTTGCTGTCAATATTGGTTACCATTTTGCATGTGTAGTCCTTTTGTCTGCAATGAGGACAATATTCTTCCAACATTGCCTCTGCCTCCTCTTGTTTCTTCTTTGCTTGAAGAGTGTCTAGCTGAGTAGCCATATTATTTATGATATCCTCTTTGAAAAGGTAAAAAAATGGGTGATTTCCATCCTTGAGACTCTAGCAGGTGCAAATGATTACAGGTGGGTGAGATCGAGCCCACCAACAGATTTTGGTGATCACTGCTGAGAGGGACCATACCAAATAGTAGGTTTTGGCTATTACTGTGGAGCAATATCTTGTGAGGTAACAGGTATAGGTTGTGACAACTGAGAGGGATCAGGAGATTGGGTGATGACAACAGTTAGAGGCTCTCACAACAGTTATATAGGGCAGGATTGTATCTGCCAAGCTATATAGAGAGGTTGTGACTGACACAACCTATTACATGATGCACTATCATAGAGATGTTCCATAGCCACTCAGACAACCTGACTACTCACAGAGGAGTGATGCACATCCCAAGGCTGAGGATCAGCCTGAGAGATAGGCTGGAGAGCATAGCATCCATCAGGACTAGCTTGAGTGTATAGAAACTTATTTATTTTTTCCCTATTCTTTGATACAAATTATACATTCATGGGATCATTTTTTATAGCCTCATGGATATTGTATTTATGATCGATATACATACACTGACACAGATATTGTACTGTGACATTCATTTTTTGATATATATATGATACGGATATGGATTTGATATGATGTGTTCATCTTATTACATGCTTATGATTGGATGGACACATATGATGTGAGATGATGTGACATGCTTATATGTTATCATGTATGGATGCACTTTTTTTATGCTTATGTGATATGCGATGATATGTGATGTAATGATATGGATGGATGCAATGTTATATTATTTTTCATTATATTTTCACGATGTTATGGGATAGATGATCATGATATGCAGATGTTATGGCTGCATTTCTTTTTATGTATTTTCTATGCAGTCTTATGAGATGATCATGTATGAATATGGATGTACGGATGGATAATGTAGATGTTTATGCTTATGATATGATAATGTAATGTATGTTTATGATATGCAATGATTTAAGATGCTTAGAATAACAAATCTATATTATTCATCACCACTTAAATGATAATGATGATGTATGATGTATGATGTGATATTCTATGATTATGTAGGATGTATGTATGTTGATGATTTGTGGATGTAGGATGGATGCATTGATGGTGTTTTTTGTTGACTGTCATGATACCAGGTTAGCATAGAGAGACAATAGAAGAAACAAGATGAATGACCATTGATTTTGATGTTTGCTTCCAAATATCCAACAATTCTATGATCCATCGAGACTTTATTAGAGATGGTGATGAGAAAATGCATGATGAGGATGAATGCAGGATGATGAATTGCTCAAATCTAGGGATTAGGATTTTTTTTCGTTCCTTATTGTTTGATATAACACATAGACACAATGCATCAAGGTATTGATAACTAGGACAATGTTGTGTCTAGTGTAATGGACTTTGACTCTACAAACAAATATGATAGTTCTTGTTCACATCTTTACATACAAAAACCTCATTGGAATGTAAGTTAGAAGCTTAGAATATATTGGACCAAAGCATACACAATAGTCAACAACATACTCCAAAAAACCTTCCTACACACAACTAAGCAAGTATGTGCCAAGATTATTTTACAATAGTATCCACAAGCACAAAAAATGAAAGATAATGATCAATTCCCAATTCCTTTCTCTCTCATTTTGATAGAAATCATCGAGAGGTCCTTGGAATGGGTTATTAAGATAAATCATAAGAAAATATCAAAGACAAACAATCAGTGTTATCTATATCTCTTGCTAGTTTAATTTAGCTAAGGTGATGCCTGATACTGATGTCCATCGTAGGAAGGAACATCCTAGGACATGTTGATCAGGGGTTGTTTGATGTTAGGATGATGATGAGCTTTATGATAAGTTATTGATATAAACTTCATTGACGCATTTACCTATAATTTAGACTTTATATTTTGACATTTAGATTCTCCCTTCACAACTTGCTACACTTTTTTTCCTTTTATTTTGCCAAAGGTTGAAGGTGACGATCGATTTATTATGAATGGAAGTTTATTGCAAGTGAAAGCGAGATGGGATGGGTGGTTTTGGATTTTGTGGAATATTTCAATGTTTTTTGGTATTTTAAAAATGTTTTGAGGTTGTTTTTGGTCTTTTTTGAAAGTTTATGTGATTTTTTTGGGCTTTTTGGTTATTTGACGTTGTTTAGGGTTTCCTCTAAGATATTTGATGTTTTTTAGGTCTTTTGAATGTTTTCTAATGTTTTGGGGTTTTCAATTTTCCAATGTTTAGGGATTTTCAGATATTTGAATGTTTAGGGGTTTTGAAGATATTTGGATGTTTTTCGATTTTCTGAGATTTTGAACGAGAACCTAACCTAAAAGACCTATCCTAGGGGCCTCAGGGGTTGATCAAAGATAAGCCTTGCCTACATTATTCACGCAGAGAAAACGTAGTTCAACTAACTAGACTTATTAACAACGAGATATGAATAGTTGATGGAATGCTAGCTTATTATGATAGACTCCTAAAGGACTGACCTAGGGTGTCTCGGGGGCACATCAATGATGGCCTTCCCTACATTCAAGATCAAAGACAACATAGTTCAACAAGGTACCGCATTTGGATTTTTGATGTTTGACCTTTTTAGGGATTTTGATGTGTTTTGGATGTTTTGGATTTTGACTTAACAATTTTTTGAATGTTTTTAGATTTTAGCTGTACAGGATTTGCAAATGTTTTTGGATTTTCAGATGAATATTTTATGAATATTTTATTTATTTTTTATTGTGATTTCCAATGACCTTAGGATATACAAGAACCCGATGTGATCCATAATGAAGTGCCCCTAGCATGATGCAATAGACTACCTTGATATAGGTAGGACAAACTGACCTTTGGAATATGCCAAGTAGTACTATAGGGGATATGATACTTCATAATATCATGCTTATGATAGAGATATAGATGGGTGGTGAAATAAATAGGATGAATGATGTGATGAATGGATGGTGATGCAAAGAATGATAGGATAAAGAGTCAAGAATAGACGGGGGTGATTTATTTACACAAGGAACCTATTTGCCAAGTTTTCACCAAGGTACTTTCCCAAAGTGCCACCGAAGTGTTTTTCACTAGAGGATGATTTTTTTCTTTATTTTTTTCAATCCTTTTTCTCATTTTCTAATTTTTTATTTTATTTTCAGATTTTACACCCTTCAAGACTAGGCATAAAACTTTTTGAGATGAAAGTTGTTAGTTGGCTCCTGCAAGGGTTCTCCTTCTAGCATTGACAATTGGTATGCTCCTAATCCATAGCTAGTTGTGATGACAAAGGAACCCAACTAGTTAGGTTCAAACTTTCCTTTACTTTCTTGATCTGGTAGATTCTTCTTATTTTGTTTTAGGACAAAACCCCCTACCTAGAAAGATTGACATTTGATCTTCTTGTTATAGCTTTGTTTTAGTCAATTTTGATATACTTGCAAGTGATTAAGGGCATCGAGACGATGCTCATCCAGAAATTATAGCTCATTCAACCGAGATACTTTGTATTCTTCATCAGTGATCAGGTTTTGTAGTGACACTCACATTGATGGGAGCTCAACCTCAATAGGCAGAATGGATTCTGATCCATAGACCAGGGAGAAATGGATTACACCTTTTGGTGTGTGGATACTGGTTCAATAGACCCATAGAGTGTGATTTAACTACAGATGTCAGTCACGACCAACTTCATTGACTATTTTCTTCAGGATTTTCAAGATGGTCTTGTTTGTAGCCTCACCTTGACCATTTCCCTAGGGATAATACGGGGTAGAGAATCGGTGTTGGATGTTGAATCTTTGACATTGCTCTTTCACATCTTGATTCGTAAAGGGTGTTCCATTGTCTGAGATAAGGGTTTGTGGAACATCATAATGGCAGATTAGATAATTTAGGATAAACTTGGCAATTTGCTTCCCCATTATGTAGGTCACAGGAATGGCTTTGACCCACTTGGTAAAGTACTTAGTGAAAGTTATGATAAACTTGTGGCCATTGGATGAATTTGGAGTGATTTTTCCTATGAGGTCAAGTCCCCACTGCAAAAAAGGAAAAGGTGTGATCATTGGTTGCAATTCCTAAGCTAGGGAATGGATTAGATCTCCATGTTGTCAACACTAGACACATTTTTGTGCATACTGATGAGCTTCTCTTTCCACGGTTGGCCAATAGTACCTCATCCTCAACAATTTCTTAGCTAAAGGAATACTACTAGAATGGGAACCACATATGCCATCATGAACTTCCGTTAAAGCAATTAAGGCTTCCTCTTAGTTAAGACATCATAGTAATCTCCCTTTGATGCTTCAGCAGTAAAGGGTATCACCTAGGATCATGAATCAGGATGCCTTCTTGAAAAAGGTCTTTTTAAGGTTAGAGGTGATATTGGATGGGAGGGTTCCTCTGCTTAGGTAGGTGAATATTTCATGATACTGTGAGGATCCAGGACCAACAATGACACACATGAATTCATATTTAGGGATTTCAAAAGTTGGTACGAGAAGTTGTTCTACCAAGAATTCACATTGAAGGACATTGTTCGACATATCTAACAATGATCTGATTGTTGACATGGTGTCTACTACTCTATTGTTTATGTGAGGAATCTTCTCAAAATTTATGATTATGAAAAGATCCTTGAGATTCTCCACCATCTTTTTGTAAAGAGTGAGCTTATCATCCTTGGTTTGATAGTTGTCATTGACTTGGTTGATAACCAGATGTGAATCCCCATATACTTTCATCTCTTGTATCCCCATAGACTAAGATGTGAGATTGATAAGAAACATTGATTCATTAGGAAACTCAGATATCAATGGGTTCTCTACATAGATGGGTTCCTTTTCCAGTTGATCTACAATCACTTGTCCTTTGATTTCCTTGTGCCCCACATACTTTATGTCAAATTTGGTTAATATTTTACCCATTTGGCCATTCGCCCAGTGAGAATTGCTTTGGATCACAAGTATTTTAGTGGGTTGATCTTTGCAATGAGTTTGATTTGATGGGACAACATGTAATGTATGAAATTTTATGAAACAAAAACTACCTCTAGACATGCTTTCTCAATGGGTGAACAATTCATTTTATAGCCCACCAAGGTTTTTTTGATGTAATAGATAGCCCTTTCATTTCCGTTTTCTTCATGTTATGCTAGAAGAGCTCCTAGTGTTGTTGATGTTGTTGAGATATATAGGATCAATGGTTTGTTTAGTATCGATGTCATGAGCACTGGAGGTATCGATAGATAGTCTTCGATTTGTTGGAAAGCTTTATCACATTTCTCATCCCACATGTAAGTTATTCCTTTATGGAGAGATGTGAAAAGGGTGGATCTTATCTGATAGTTGTGCTATGAACCTTCTGATGGACTGCAATCTTCCTTGTAATCCTATCATCTACTTCAGTGTTTGCAATGGTTCTATGTCTAGGATGGCTTTCACCTTTGTTGGATAAATTTATATCCCTCTCTTTGAGACGATCAAGCCAAGAAGTTTCTCTGATGTAACCCCAAAGACACTTTTTTGGATTTAATTGTACCTTGTAATCTTCAAGCCTGTCGAAGATCGGTCCTAAAACTCTTATGTACTCACTTCTTTTCCTCAATTTTTCCAAAATATCATCCACATAATCTTCAACTGGTTTGTGGATCATGTCATGAAAGATGAGGGTCATTACTCTTTGATAGGTTGCTCCTGCATTCTTCAACCCAAATGGCATCACGTTCTAGCAATAAGTTCCCCATGGACAAGTGAATGCAATTTTATGTTGATCCTCCTTAGCTATCATGATATAATTATAGCATGAAAAACCGTCCATGATTGACAACATTTAATGCCCAACTGTTAAGTCCAAAATGAGGTTGATGTTAGGAAGAGGGAAATCATCCTTTGGGCATACTTTGTTTAAGTCTCTGAAATCTATACATATTTTGTTGCCCCCAGTGGGTTTTGAGACTGGTACCAGGTTTGAAACCCAATTAGGATAATCTATTGGTTAGATGAATCCAACATCAAGAATCTTTTGTAACTCTAGTTTTACCAAAAGTGTTATATGAGGATCATCTTCTTTAATTTATGCTTGACTTGCTTGGCTTCAGGATAGACTGCTAAGTGATGCACAACCACTTCGGGATTGATCCCTGGAATATCTATGTATGACCATGCAAAGTTGGCTCTATGTTCATTCAGGAACGTTGCTAGGTTCTTTTGTTCTTCATCTAACAAGGATTTGGCATAGAACTTGTGATCTTGAGCGCTTCTTTTGTTCCCACATTGACTGGAGTGACCTTTTCTGCTAGCACTACTGACTTTTCTAGATGCATTGCACTAAGGGGGAGATTGAATCCCTCATCCTTAGGTGCCTCAGAGAAGTTTTCACCGTCGGATGCATCCTTTGTTTTTACTATTTTTGGATCATAGAGTGCCATAATGTGGTTTTCACTCAAGGATCTGCATGTTAGTTACATTTCATCAATTTTGCGACTAATGGATTCAATCATCTCCCCATAGTGCGTTGTTCTATCTAGCTCTATGCCAAAACCTGCTTTGTGATCTTCCCATGGTAGGTTGTCATAGAGTCCCATGAATTCTAAGATCACTTCATCATTTTTGAATAAATCAAGAATCGGTGGTCCTTGTTGGTCCATGTCAATTAGTTGAGGATAGACTAGGCGTATCTCAGTCAACTGATTGCTTGAAGCAAAGGATGTAATGGATATCATGAAGAGGGAGTTGTTTTCAAATAGTTTAACAACATCAAGGGGAAATTCATCTAGGGTGGTATCATGTGATGGAGGTAACCAAGAGGAAGCCTCAACTCGTTTAGAAAAAGTTCCTTTTCCAATAAGGGTGACCTTGCTAGTAGTACAACCTAGGCCAAGATTCTTTAGTCATTTCTTAGGAACGATGGGTTCTAGCAAACCATTATCATTATGTCCTAGTTTCTCATTCTTGTTATATACCATTCCCTTCATTAGCTGCAAGCCTTTGTTATCGTCATCCATAGGAAGAGCGAAGACAGGTCGTTCATCTTGATAGAGGAGTTTAGATATATCTTCCTCATTGACATATTCTTGATTCAAGTCCCCCTACTTAGTGAAGGTAGTAGTTGTCATCTTGATCATTTCATGCTCTTTGTTGTTAGATGTGGGTTTCCCATGATATTGAGGAGAAATGGGTAGCTCTCCTAAGACAAAGGTGTTCTTCATTAGCTTATAGTTCCCACAACCATCATCTTGGATCACTACTTTAATGTCAGAAATGCTTTGTACAATGGGTGTTTTCATTGTTGAGATAGATGCAAGGGATGTCAGGTCAACAAATAAATTAGATGGTGTAGGCCCTTCACCATTCTTTGGTATTTGGGGAATTTTATAGAACTTGGCCTCAAGATTCTTGCAATAGTAAAAAGGTTCGGGATCTCCATGGATAGTAATCTCTCTGCCTCGAAAGGAAAATTTACACATTGATGATAGATCGAGGCTACAACTTCTAGGGAATGGATCCATGGTTGGCCAAGTAAGATGTTATAGGGAAGATCAAGGTCTAACACTTGGCATGTAGTTTTTGCAATGAGAGGCCCCACTTGGATGGGAAGTGCAATAATGCCTTATGGTGCCCGTTCTTGATCATCATATGCTCTAATGGTGTTGCTCTTTGATTTCTCAATGGTATCCTCTGAATAGCCAAAATTATTGATTAACTACAAGGTACAGATGTTCCAACCAACACCTCCATCTAATAAGACTCTTTTGACCTTTTTTTTTATGAATGATAACCTTAAGGTAAAAGCATGCTTATGACATGGCTGTGATGGTAGATCTTGTTCTGAGAAGGTGAGAAGATGATTAGTGATATGCCCCATCATAGCTTGAAACTAATCGGTGTCAGTATCCTTGGGGACAGATTACTCAGACAAAGATTTCTCCAATATTTCTCTATGTGCGAGGGATAGCCTTAATAGCTCTAGGATTGATATCTATGTGGGGGTCTTCTTAAGCTGATCTAGGAGATTATACTTGCTAGGATTTTATGTTGGAAAAGTAGGTTGTGGCCTAGATTGAGATGGGACTCCTTGGATGGTAATTTTTCCATGTCATGTGGTGACTCCACACTCTACACTAGATCCTTTGACGGTGACGACAGTGATGACGCTATCACAGGAAGTGACCATGTTGGAATAGGTGTGTTGCACAATTGTGTAATCCTTAGCTTTTCATGTGTTGTTTTCCTTGTTATGATCTAGCATAGGGTTCTTGTATATCTTAAGATCCTGATTCCCAGCTGGTACCTCAACAAATATGGTTTCATTCTCTATTAGGTCTTGAATGATATTCTTAAGTTTCATGCAGTTTTTCATTTTGTGTCTTTTCACATAAATCATTCTCATTGTACCAGCATGGTTTCTCTTGTGGTTCTTGATAGTTTTCAAAGTTGGGAAATGTTATCAGATTTGACTCTACCAACTTCTTCATGATGGTTTCAATGGGTTCTAATCTAATTGTGTGTACTTGTGTTTAGGATAGTTGTTCCTGTTAATGGTTCGCCTTTGTTGCATGTCAGTGTTATTGATTTGATTGTTCGTAGGAGGTTTTGTTTATTGCACAGTTGGTTGAATGTTCGCAACTTGATTGTTGTTTGGTCTAGGAGCACTTAGGACTACCTTAGCATCTACCACATCGTCATTTTCTACGTTCTTGCTCTTGGCCCAGACACGAGGCTTGTCATTTGAACTAGTTGATGGTTGATTGTCTTTGTAAGCTTGAGTATTTCCCTATGAGATTAGAGCTCTCTCAATATTAAGGGCTCTAGGGACAAGATCATCATAAGATGTGATGCACTGCATTTTCAAATGGAAGGATAAATTTGGTTCTAGATTTTCTATGATGATACCCACTTGTTGTTCATTGGGAATAGGCCACTTGCTCCTACTAGCTATTTGTCTCCACTGTTGTAAGAAATTAGTGAAAGATTCCCCTTTGTTTTGTTTGAGAGTGTACAATTCCTCTAGACTTACGTCCATGTCAATATTAAAGGAGAAATGATTGATGAATTTATCATTAATTTCTTGGAAGGTTTTGATGCCAAGAGGTAGATGAGAAAAAAAATCCATGGTAGGACTTGTTAAACTTCAAGGGAAGAGGCTCATTAAGTAAGAATCATTGTAGGCCATCTCCATACACGTGACATTAAACTATTTGACATGGTCCATAGGACTTCCTCTCCCTTTGTATTTGTCAAATTTGGGGATTTCAAAGCCGGGAGGGAATGACACCATTGCGATGTTTCAGTCAAATGGATAAGGACATAGATTCTATGTATGGGGATTCTTTGTCTTTCCCATTCAAAGTTCATACATTTCCTGGGATAATGCCTTAAATTGTGATGCTAGATCATCTTGCGGGTTTGGTAGAGGAACATATGTTGGGATGATGGATGAGTTGTATGGGGGATTTTGATATGATAAGGTGTTATATGGGGTGTATGGTAGTGTGAGATTTTGTGAAGGTGATTGAGGTTTTGATGTATATGTTTTTTGATGCCTAAAATTGATAAGCAACAACCTTATGGGAAACTTAGTTAATGGGGGACCAATTGCGCTAAACTGAGTGACCTTCGGGTTTTTAAAGAAGTTGGATCCTTCTGTATTTTGGAGGTTTGGAATGAGAAACATAAGCAGATATAAAAAAATAAAGATCTAACCTAAGGCAATGCGCTAAGATGTAGGTGTGGGCATGGTAAATCTCCCTTTCAGATGGGATTTAAGGGCCCGTTCAACAAACTGCATGTCCCAAAATAATAGAAATCATAGTTGAAAACCTAAATAATCTATTCAATAACATAAAATAACTCCCATACACATTTACTGAAAAGAAGAGTCCAAGACATGGTATAAATAATAAAACTTATATTGAAATTATAGAAGTTATGCAAATAAACTACTTAGTTACAATAATGGCATAGTATAATGTTTTGTCAAATAGCTAAGAAAAAAAAAGGCCAAACAACAATGGCACAGTCTACGAGTCTTAATACAATAATAAAAAATAATACAAAAGGTGTGGTGTCTTTCCATAATTTTTCTGCGTATGTTTTGAACTCATTTTTGGAAAGAACAAGTAGTATAAATAGAGAAACATCCCACTACCTAAAAGCCAGTAATAGAAAGATTCCTTTAGCATGAGCAATGATGTCTATAGCAATGATTTCCCAAGGTTGTTGCAATAGAAAATATTCTGAGACATAGAATGCAGTCACCTTCGAGCTAGATGCATCCCCTACAAATGATGGCTATGGTCCCAATGTAGAAGTAGCAAAATTCCATGCAGACATGTGTCACTCACCCATGAAGTCAGTTAGGACACGTGGTGATAGGTCGGGGCTTGTCGTTGATTCTTCCTTCCTTGCGATGAAAACCCCCACAGAGAAGACACGTGGAGAAGTCTTCACTACCAACACTGACTGTGGGGTCTACGAAAAAGTGTCCATGGAATGATGCTACGTGGCACACAAGCGGAGCTCAATAGAGAAGTAAAGGAGAGTGGGCTCACAAATGCTTGTTCTTTCGACACATGGAAGCAATGCAGGGCTCGAGAGAGAAGCAAGGGAGGAAATATTTGTGAGGAGCATGTGGTAGACACGTGGTGATAGCAGGCAAAGCTCTTCAAAAAGGGGCCCATAGATATTCAGATATATTGGGCATGGGCCAAGGCCAAGCAAAATAATATTATCAAACTAAAGGGAGCTCGAGGGATTTTTAAATCCACATTTTCCTAGCACATTTGTATTGACGATGTTATGTTGAGGATTATAGTAGGAACTTGTTTGTTGTTGTTGGGCATATTGTTGAGCTAGTAAGGCTTGCTGCTATTGTTGCACCACTAGGGCTTGCTGCTAGGCATGTTGTTGTTGTGATGCTAAGGTTGCTTGATGAGATTGATGTTGTTGTTGTGCTAAGGCTGCTTGTTTTGCTTGATGTTGTTTTTGTGTTACTTGTTGTGCTGCTAAGGTTGCTTCTTGTTGTTGTTGTTGTGCAGCTTGTTGTGTTGCTAAGGCTGCTTGATGTTGTTGTTGTGCTACTTGTGCTACTAAGGATGATTCTTGTTGTTATTGTTGTTGTTGTGTTGCTAAGGTTGCTTGTTGTTGTTGAACGACTTGTTGATAAGCTTGTTGTGCTTATTGTAAAGCTAAGACATATGCTTGCAATGTGGGATCAATTTGTTGTTGGGACATTTGTGATGGATTATGAGTGTTGACATTTTGAGCGAGTAACAGATTGTTGATGAAAGGTTGAGGGTTTCCTTGGTTTATCATTCCTTGTAAGATAGTGTATTGAGGTGGAGGAATGTAAGTTTGAGGTCCCAATTGATTTTGCATGGTAGAGGGGACCATGGGAAATGATGAGGATGATGCCATTAGAATTTGTGATGGTAATGATATGCTAGGACCTTGAGTCCATTGATTGAAATGGTTCCCCTATCCCATTTCTTGAGGATTTCCTTGTGTTAAAGATGTAAACAAGGCATTACCTGGGTTGATGGCATCTGTGACCAAGGAATTGGTTTGAGATGGGTTGATAATGGATGGGATGGATGTGTTTTGTGAAATCAATGGTATGGATGAACTGATGGGAGGGTTGGATACAGATGTCCCCATTTGCATTAAGGTTTGACTCTATGGTATGGTATTGACATGCCCTGGTGCATTTTTTTGAGACACTTGGTCCATACTGCATTACATGATGATAGGAACACTTGTGGTACTCATGGGTATAGATGAAGAAGGATGGCACCAATATGTGGAGTTTGTTGTAGAGTAATCAAGTTTGAGGGGTTTATATTTTTTTTTGGGATCTTCAGGAATGAGAGGAGCACCAAATTGATGAGGTCAATATTTGTCTTAATTATTATCATGATTTGTCTAGTGTTGTGTCCACAATAGTTTACCCATTTGGCCTATTGTTCCTTTATTGCCATAATATTTGTTAGAATCAAAGTGAATTGATATAATATAAATGATATGCAAACTCTTAGGTAATCAACCGTTTATAAGCACTAATCATGGTGATTGTGTGAAACAAGTTAAAAAGGGGCAAAGCATGAAGACAATAATTTCCATGTGATTTACTAGTTTTCATTCAGTGGTTGTCTCCTAGTATAGTCTTAGCTAATAAGTTAGTGACTAGGATTAATATCAGTTAATAACTTTTGAAAAATAGTAGGTCGTAGGCCATATTACTATTTTTCATACATCGGTAAACATTTTGTTATCCATGTATGATCTGTGGGCATGATATTCCAAGCACTCTGTTTGTATTAAAGACATATATATGCCCTTTCGCTGGCATGGAAACATCCTAATTTTTGTTCTGCAAATTTGAATTAATACATAGTGTTGTTGAAAGAATAAGCTACAAGTATCTTAGTGTTTCCACTCCATTCAATCGGTTGGGGGAAAGGACCCGCTCCGTGCCATTGCTTGGAGTTATCTTATTTACTATTGTGTGAGGTATTATTTGTGTTTGTTTTATGTATTAGCAGTTGTTTGATTTGTATGCAACTTCATTAAATAGTATGTGCATGGTAATGAACGAGTTTCAATTATATTAATAAAGAGTGAAACAATTTAAGTATTACCAATGTTTGGTATGGACACAGGTTGTGGGATAGAAGCATGACAATGGTATATAATCTGTTTTAGAAACGTTGCAAATAATCTGTTGGGCTTATTGTATCCTGTCACTAGGACATAGAGGTCTTGTCACTCGAATGCATAGTTCATGTTGCCTGCATTACATTAGTGTGATTTCAGTAATTAATTCCATTCTTTATCACTGTTAATGATGTTATGAGATAAAGCATGTATTAGCAAAATTGAGTTAAGATTTCTAGAGTAGATGAGAGTTTAAAATAGGTCTTTCTATTTTAATACAATTTAAGGAAGTGTGTTTTAATCTTTATTGGTTTATTTAGACTTGTATATGCATACATTCCCACTTGACTTACCACCTTCATCCCTTAAGCAAATAACCACTATACCTTTCATTAGTTTACGACCCTGAATTGACACAACTAGGTAAGAACTAAGGGATTCCATAAGCCAAACTCAAACACGAAACTCTATCATAATCTTAAACCATAGTTTTACCCAATCACAAAGGTAGGTGTCCAAGTGGTGGTTCGGGATGGAGGATTAGTATCAAGGGTACCCACAAGTGTGATGCTTTCAAATGGAAGAGT
The DNA here is from genome assembly GCA_007258455.2 of Sequoia sempervirens. Lineage (NCBI taxonomy): Eukaryota > Viridiplantae > Streptophyta > Pinopsida > Cupressales > Cupressaceae > Sequoia > Sequoia sempervirens. The sequence goes on from VDFB02265815.1 coordinate 98,527, forward strand.
TGGACCAAAGTCTTTGGAAAGGCTAGTTGCAAGACTAGAAGTGGATGTTTGATTCAGCCCTAGTGATGGAGTTGTGAAGCCTTGTGTCAAATTTTGTGCACAAAGGATGAGGAAATCGGAGCTATAATTTATAAGGCTTGATGTTCCATGATTTCATCCCTAGTAAGTTCAAATGGATTGTTCATGATGTCTTCTATCTCATATGGTATTGATGGAGATGATGGTTGTTGTGATGGGGTAACTTGACTTCTCGGATCAAATTCTAGAGGATTTGGATCACTTGAGGTAAATGTGACTTTGGTTTTCTCCATGATTCTCTTGTGTTGTGATCTTGTTTTTACCATAAATTTTGTGTCACCTTTAGGAGAGTTGTGTTGAGATTTGTAATTTTTGAACTCTCTAGTTGACTCAAATCTAGGTAAAAGGGACACTCTAAGTCTTTTTGGAGCAATGATGATAATGGGGGATGAAAAGGTGGGTGATGCGAAAAGTGATTTTTGCAAATGTTTTGGGACAACACTTTTGACTTGAGTTTGATGTTTAGATGTTAGGATAAAGGATGCTTATGAACTTGGAAATATTTAAGGTAGACTCATGACCTTCAAGATAAACTAGTTCAAATATGATAACTTACTCCAATGCATGGAAAAGGATACATTTCACATACAAAGTAGACAAGTTAGGGTTTTGGTTTTGATTGATGTTCAAGTCAAAAAGTTTTGGTGTGTTCAAAAATTTTGCAAATTTAAGTGAGATGAAGGATGAATTTTGATGAAGGGGTGAATGAAGTGCTTGACCCAATGTTGACTTAGAATGGACCTTTGTTTTCCAAGACCAAGGTAGTGAGAATGATGCTAGACCTCTAAAGTGTTCAAATCTTAAAGAATAATGTTGACCTAAATGAGAGGATAGATGTGGGTATGTAAATCTGGTTGGTTCCTCCTAGATCGGATATAATAGTTTCTTAACAAGAGGTCTCGATTGCGATAAAGTATTAGGGACCACTTTCTACCAAAATTTGAATTACGATAGAATGCCTGTAATGGCGGCATGTAGATCTTCCCCTACGAATTTTGATTGTGTGATAGATCATTTAGAGGAGTTCATTATCATGAAAAAGTCCAAGGTTTTGACCAAAAAGAACATGCATAAGTATGGATTTTTCCTTGAAACATGTTTGTAGAAGTGGTATAACAACTTCTATTCTAGTGAAGTGTTTGAAGGTTTTTTTTGAGAGCTTTTGGAGTAAGATGCCTAAGTTTGAAATGATATCTTGTAGACCTTCTCTTGGGTATTTTGATTTTGTGTGAGATCATTTAGAGAAGTCTATGTCTATGGATGAAAAGAGGATATTTATTGCTACATGAGTGGTGGTAATATGGGCCTTCCAGCCTCAATATCGGTTTATTCCTCTTCTTCGTCTAATATTTTTGTGGTGTTTCTCCACTGGGCGGTTGTTTATTTTGTGTTAAAAGTAAAGCTTCTCAAACTGCTAATTATGTCAATTTGTTCACCTTCAATAAGTTCAAATTTTGGTTGCATAATGGAAGATGTAATATTAGGTTGTTCAACAGGAGAAATCAGTCTCCAAATAGTCACGTGGGGTTCAATTTTTCACATTTATCTTGTTTAAGTGAATTGATTTTACCACAAACACTCATCTTTGATTATGTTTTCAAACTAAATGTTTATGTCAAAAACATAACTTTCACAATGTCCATTTTATGAAGATCATGAGGTTGAATCCACAATTACCTATGTTGTCTTTGGAAAATATGGATTGAGATATAAGAAAAGATATTTAGAAATCTCTAAGGATAGAAATCCTTAGGACAAGTAGTAATAACAAGGCTAATTCAAGAGGTATCCGTATTTAGGCCAAAGTGTTTGAAATTTTGAGAAAGATTGTGAATGTTTGTTTTGTAATGTTTTAAAACCAAGCAATGTATTCAACTAACTCACAGTCATTTACCACCTAGGTTTGAAATCTCCATACTTGTTGAGTCCCTACTCATATTTTTCCAGACACTAAGACATTGCGAACAGTTAGAGATTTTGTGACACTGGCTCCCCTCCACAGCACACATTTCTCAAGACCACCAAATCTCAAACTCCTAAAGATCCTAAGATCCTAAGGATTTTTTTGTTTCAACAATGAATAGTACAAATGTGGGGTAGCTTCAAAATGAATGTTCCTGCACCAACAAGCATTAAAGATTTTGGCAACTAATCAATGGTTCTTAGTAATGAACTGAGAACACCCAGTTGTATACACACCCGTTTTGCCAATTAAGGCTCTTACTACCATTCTCATTCTGCTTAAGGCATGGTACTAGGTGCAGTATGTTATATAGTCCAGGATAGAAGGTACTTTCTCATGATTTCCCAACCTTTAATATAGCCCACCAATAAACATGCTTGCAAGAACTTTCCTATGAGTTTCCCGTTGGGGGTGTATCTCATAGTAAGTCCTCTCTTAAGGGTGACACAAAGCATAAAATTGTACTTAAGTATTTCTCTTCACTCAAGATGGCATGAAGCGTAAGGAGATTTGATACGTACTATAAGTGCACACAAATAGCAAAGTACACTTGGAGTGTTTCTCTTCACCCAAGATCGCACGAAGCGCAAGGGGATTGGATACGCACTACAAGTGTGTCACAACAAAGTAGACTGTCCTTCATTTTACTAACTAAAGATAATATTAATTAATTTTATGCACCAAATGAGATGTTAAGTTTCCTTGTTCAATTTTAAACCTAAAAGACAATGAATAAATGAGGGTTCAATTTTAGTCCTGTTTGAGTGTTCATTTTAAACCCAATTGAAATTTAGTGAGGTCTTAGAGCATAAAGTAAAAGCATAAGAAATTGGATTATAATTTCCCCAAAGCATCAAATGCTTGTTACAATCATAAAATATTAAGAGGAGAATGATTCTTTACTTTAGCTTCGTGTTGTCCAATCCTACAAAACTGCGTTAGTCTAAAAACCAAAACAACATTAGAGGCATGTTAGTACTCTGAAAAATAAAAATAAATAAAACACATGCTAAAAAATGATCATTAAACTTCTTACCAAAGTTGGGCATCACTATACACGATAGCATCGCTCTAGTGAATAAGGGAGTCGCTCTGGTGAATAAGGATGCCGCTCTGCAAACAAACTAGAGAGCACGATAGCATCACTATTTGGTCAGGTGTCATCGTTTATAAATCTTTGATACCTCAATAAAGTATTAGCATCGTCATTTGTTTAATTAGCATTGGTGCATTTAATAGGCATCACTATTTGAAATGACGATAGTGTCGTTGTATGGTGATGCCCTACAAAGGTGTCGCTAAAATTGAGTTGGGAGTTGCTCCTTCTTGCAAAATTCAAAATGAACAAAATTCAAGCTATAAATTGATTAAATTTGATAGGTTTTCCCTCCTTCTAGTGCCAGAATGTCAGCCGAGGATATTAGTATGGGCTGATTATGCTTGATCCATGAAGAATCGAAGCATATTCATGCCACTAATACTTAATCTAAACAGGATCATTCAAATGAAAGTTAAACCAAACATTTATTGAAACTAAAAACTACAAACTATGAAAGCAGTTAAATGTTTACTCTAACCCATCTAAAAATGATCCTGTTTTGAGATTGGTGTCGTGTTGATGTGAAACGACGACCCTTTCCCAATCCCATAATTAGTGAGCTTGTTTCAATTGATTCTATTGAAGAGAATCAATGAAACAACTATGATGAGTGGATGAAAATATGATTTATGCTAAATTGAACATGATGCAAACTAATTTAACATGATTTTATGCTAAAAAATTATCTAAATATGCAAAATCTAAGCTAATATAAGTGGATTCTAAGCTAAAATATTCAAACCCTAATTTATAAACAAGCTAAATGGATGCATGGAAGCCATTAATGGAAGCTTAAAGCTAATATGCAACTAAAAATGAAATAAAATATGTTAAATGTGAGTTAAACTGAGTGTGATTGTGAGTGCTTTCAACAACATAAGTTTTCAAATTGAAAGATGGATCTATTTGTCTCCAAATAGTGACCTATTTATAGGAAAGCAAATGAGAAATGGAGGGTTGAGATCAAAATAGTTAATCAATGGTCAAGGATGGAGGAAATTGGAGGCATGGATCATGGATTCTCATCAAAAGGTGAGAATGCAAGATGAGACTTAATCAAGGGTTCTCATTCCTGCCAAACAAACACACTTTTAACCTGTTTAAGAGGTCAAAAGTTAACTTGCTCAAGAAGTCACAAGTTAACTTGAAAATGAAGCCAAGTGAGAATATTCCCTTTTTCAAATGATTGGAGGAGAGAGAATATTCTTTGGAATATTCTCATGGGTGAGGAAAAAGGATATTTTGCAAATTAAAACAAAGTTTTAATTGTGCAAAAAGGGGTAAGGAATATCCCATGGGAATATTCCCCTTTTGGAGGAAAAATAGATTGATTAGATAATTGTTAATTAAACAATGTTAATCATACAATTAGAGGATTTAGAAAAGTGATACTTATTAAATTAAATGATTTAATGAATGGGGAAACGTGAAATGACATTTAATTTTATAACTTAGGGTTATTTAATTAAATAAGAAGACTTAGGGAATTAAATTAAATAGTTTGATTTATTTAATTTAAAGAGATGAAATGTTAGCATGAAAGGGGGTGAATTAACCCAATTTGATGAATTAAGTTAATAGATGAAAATTATGCAATTAATTAAATAGCTAGACTAATTTAAATAATTAAGAGAAAAGAGGATGGGTTTTAGGATGAAATGATGTTAGTATACCCGATTCAAGTGCACGATATCATTCAAGATATTTTTCAATGTCTACAATAGGTTCCTCTAAAGATGCAAGAGCATGTGGGTGGCCATATGTACAATTGCTTCATGGATATGCCTAGAAATTGACAACCATATAGGTGGGACATCTTATACATGTTAAGTTTTGATGGGTATATACTATGCCCACCATGTGATTCCATTATCTAATGCTAATGGTTTTCATGGAGTGATGGAACATGAACACCTTTTCCTTGCATTTTTCGATGGGGGAGATGATGATTACACTAGAGGATTGTATTGAATCCTACGATTACCTGTTATGTGAGATCATGATGACCAAGGAGAATTGAGAGATGAATTATGTTATGGCTAGATAAATGTATTTGTAGACACTCAAAATTTGTCCTCACAATCATCTTATTTGTTTTCTATTAATCAAATGGATATTATTATCTGTTTAATTAATTCATTTAATATTATTCCTCTATTTTTGTTAATTCATTTAAATCAACATATTATAAGCATTTATCGATATTATAAGCATTTATTCATTCATTTATATTATAAGCATTTATCCATCTGCATAATCAATCATTTATCCATTTCAAATCGATCCATGCATTAAAACCATTTAATCATTCATCTAAATTCAAAAATATTTAAATCATTAATCTTTATCCATTTATATATTCTATTAAATCACTTGCATAAATAAACCCATTTAATTAAATCACTCATTTAATTCACAAATCCATCTTTATTCTAAACTCCTAAACCTGAATTATATTATAAAGCCGCTCATTTATCTCTCTCATTTCAATCAATTGCACTTGATTAAGGAATATGGGATAATCATTCATTTTTCTATTTCATGCTTTAATCCCACATTTCTCCCGTAACTCGAATCTACCCTATGAGGACATCTATATAAGCCCTCTCTTCTCACCAAAAATCATATGGAATTTTGATCATACAATCCTTTCTTTCACTCACCAAAGCTTCTTGTTGCACCTGTGCTTGTGGAAATATGAGAACACCAAATGCATAAATCAAGATCTTGATGATAGAAGAACAATGGAGTTCATTTTCTTTTAAATGCATGTGTTTTAGGTTTTCATAGTTTAGTTTACATTTTTTGCATGTGCTTTCATTTAATAAAGGCTTCATTGATGTTTTTTATAAGATAAGCAACATTTACAGGGTGTTGTACCCTTTACACATCGAGCCTCAAGGGCCAAAAAAGGTCAAGTCCATACAAATATAATAAAAACCACCAAAAAAACATAGTAACAACAGACAAGCAGTCGACAAAATAACGACCCAATAGACAAGACACAACATCAACAAACTAACCAGCATCCTCCCAATTCTGAGAGAGGAGGTAAACAACATCCTCCCCAACCCATTTGGGGCCTTCCTCCATAGCCTTCTTATACATTTCATCCTTAAGTACAGTAGAAAGGGTGCTAGCCGTACGATGGACCATCTTGATAGTGAACCAAGCTAGACCAGCGAACTTCTTCTCAAGCTTCTCCACCCGCTCCAGTAGCATGTGATGATCCTCCCCTTTTTGCATAGTCTTCATGATGTCTTCATGATCCATAGCCTGAGGGTCAGAGGACTGGGAAGTCAAATTCTCCTTTAGCATTTTGTTAAGGTCAGAAAAGTGGCTAGGCCCTTCAACAAATTCCTCCTCCTCCCCCTCTATCTCTTCCTCATTCCTATTTCCCTTGCTGGTAGAGTGCTCCCCATTAGTAAAAATTTCATTAATCTGCACTTTCTTGCTATTTTTGGCCAGCCTACCAAATCTCTTAATTCTAGTATTTTCAACCCCAGTCTCCACCGTAGAAGCAACCATAGTATCCACCTTGGAGTCTCTTCCCACCACATTCTTCTTGTCACTATCAATGTCTGGCAGCTCCACTAGACCTTTCCCCTCTTCTTTCACTTTTTTCTTAGTTGCAGGTTTGTTGTTAGTCTTATGGTCGGGCGTGGATTTGGGCTCACAAAGCCCAGCCACAACATTCAACTGGGCAAGCCCCACACTCCCCTTTTCATTGATGTTATGTTGAAGCTTTGATTTGGGTTTATAAATTAAATCAACTTTTTAAATTTTTAGCATACACATAATGATGAACCTAACATGAAATTAGTCTATGGCTGCAACAAGTTCTTTTGTCCAAGACTTGAAAATAAAATAAAAATTAACTCACATTTGACTTGGAGGTTTGAAACTACTAATGACATTTGGTGTAGGACGTTTCTTGAAGATTTAATTTTTAAAACTAATTATCTTTTAGTATAGCAAACATTTTGATTGTTGCTTAAAAAGAACTTTGTTTGTCGTGTTTGGAGCGCTTGCACATTATGTGTTACCTGAACTAGTGTGCACATATCCTCTCCCCTTGCACACTTGTACGATCCTAGGTTATGATAAATACACATTAGTCTCCCTTTTATTTTTAGTAGGAGGCCTGCCTAGGGATTTCATCACCCCAGGGTTCGACCTCAAGCATGTTTCCCGATGGGCTATATCAAAGGGGGGAGAATAAAATTTGTACCCCAAGGAGTGGCTAGCGTCATTCGAAGCCAAGCCATGAGACCTTCAGTCTGATAAGAATTGTTGGTGATGAGAGTGGGAGTGGGCCTCCTAGTTCTCAGGCTATTACAAATGGGCTCTCTGTTCACAACAATCCCCCACTAGACACCTCTTATTCTAGTAGCCAAAAAAATCCTTCTATTTGCTGGCACAGGAGGTCGGACCTTTGAAGTTGTCCCACGTTCTCATAGTTCAAAGTTGAGATAGAAAATTCTTTGAGATCTTCAGGTCTTTGGGAATTTGAAGTTTGGTATGCTCGAGAAGTGTGTGTCGTGTAAGGGGGAGCCAGTGCCACCGAACTTCTAAGCTACTCACTCTGAATAGGTGCAATTGGAGAAATCCAAGTGGGAATCTAGCAAATATTGTCTCTTCCAGCCTAGGATTTGTACTTGAATGTTCTTTAATTGCAATAGTCAAACAACATTCACAATAAAAAAAAAACATTTTCAGTCACAATCAAACACCACACTTGTCCTATGAATCTCAAAACTTGTCTAAAGATAAAACTCAAAAATATTCTATTTGTTGTGTCTTTCCTGTGTGTAAAACAAAAATCACAACCAAACATCACACCTAGGAAATATGCAACCTTTTAACCTTGCAAACTCCAAAAATTCAAACAACAAAAACATCTAAAATGAACCTATCACATAAATCTCTTGGGGCCATCATCCTTTAGTTCTGATCTTTCAATCCTTGCATTCCGCCTAGTCCTTACATATCCTCCACTCTTGCATTGGTCAAAAAAACCTTTAGCTTGCACTTAGGCTACTCTTCCTAGGTCTTGAAATCAAGCCTTTGGCTATTAATTTCCTGCATCACTTGAGGTTTATGATCCTTGAGTTAGGGAATTCTCATTATCCTTGAGTAGGGAAATCCTCTTGGAGTTCATCATCTCCTACATACCCTCTCTTGATCATTTGTCCTTTTGTCTATCCATCATAGCACAAGCAAATCCTTGCATCATAGCCAACTTCGTACCTAGGGTTTCCGTTGAGCTCTTATGTTCTTATCATACCAACCTTGTCATATCATACCATACCATTATCAATGTCTCATCTTAGAATCATATTTGTCTTCATTACATCCTAATCTTGAGTCTCATACAAATTACCCTATCCTGGGTTGAAGATCAAAACAATCACCCATGACCCCTAGAACAAGAGCAAAAATGTTTCAAGAAGAAGGGAACCCTTGGGGAAAATACTTTGATGGGGAAGATCACATTAGTGTTGCAACTAGTGAAACAAATGAAATTGATAACGAAGAAATAACCCAATCCCATATAAATGAAGCACTCAATGATCATAGATTCACTGAACTACTTATAGAGGTAGTCAAACATAACCCACAACAATACTTCAAGGCCCTTTCTAATGAAGGAATCAAAATTCCTCTTGATTTTGACATATCATTACTCACAATGAATGACCACCCTAAATCTAGTGAATCTAAGCATCCTAAAACAAACAATGATGATAGAATCAAAGATCATAGACCCTTTTATCTACAACCTGGTTACAAGAGATATTCAAAGACATCAAAATTTGCACCAAAAAATAACCCTATTTTGGATGAGCTTAGAGAACTAAGAAAAGAATTGGATACTCTCAAGAATAGTAAAATATCATCCCACAAGTTCTCCATTGAAGATACATGTCCTTATCCTTTCGACCGAAGCATACCAATGCCACTTTTTCCTAGTCACTGGGACATACCGAAACTTGATAAATATAAGGGAAAATAAGATCCTAAAGGCCACTTTAGAGAATTTTGTGCTACTACCATGGAATTTTAAATTTATGAGACATACCTTATGAGATTATTCCCTCATAGTCTAGGAGTAGAAGCTATGGAATGGTTTTCACAATTACCCTCGACCATCAAATCTATTCAATAACTGGTTGATAAATTGTCTCCAATTATAGTTTCAACTGTGAACTTAAAGTGACCATGACAAACCTTTTTAACACCAAACAAAAACAAGGAGAATCTTTTGTGTCATTTTTACAAAGATGGAGACATTTAACAAAATGATTACCTTATGCCATTCTAGACAAAGAATTGGTTGATCTCTTTTATCAAAATTTGAACAAGGAAATTGGAAGGGAACTTCACTTCAAATGCTTGGATTCCTTTGATGAATCCATAGAAATGGGATTTTGAATCGAACAAACTCTCGTCGATGATGGAACTATTAAACTTAATAATGACAAAGATCAAAAATTAGGTACAAGTAACAAGACACCTTTTTGGGTTAAGATCAATAATGTGGTCAATGACAGAGTTGTTGATGCAAAAATGATTAAAAAATCATCACCTAGCTACAATCTTAAAGGTTCATCTTTAGATAAAGGAAAATAAAAACAAAGAAGTTTCCCTAAATGAAATTTTACACCATTGGAACAATCATTTGAATCCACATTAAAAGAACTCCTTGAAAATAATCTTATAACATTACCTGAGATGAAAGAATATAATCCCTATGTAAAACCCCCATGGTGGAATGAGGATCAATTTTGTGACTATCATAGACACAAAGGACATAAGACTAATAGCTGCAATAAACTTCAACATCTAATGCAAGAACTTATTGATGACGGTAAGATAGCAGTTGACAGACACACTCCTTTTGGTAACTCTGATTGCAAGATGTTTAAAAACCTTTTCCCTAAGCATGAAAAGGATGAAGGAAAGACCCTTGAATTTGGTGATGGTGTAAACTATACTGCTGCTAAGTATGACTATATGATAAATAACATCAGTGAAGTTGATAATCATGTGAACACTTTCATTATAAAAGGAAAAGAACCTAATTGCAATGTTACTATGCATAGGCACAATTACCCTTAGAGGTCCTAATTCAAAACCTGTTGCACCAATTTCACGATACAACCTCATGGAACATTTAGGTAAAACACCCACACAAATTTCTATACTTGAGCTATTACACCTATCTCTTGAGCATAAAGTTATCCTAGATAAAGCACTTGTTACTACTACAGTGCCTATATACTTTCATGTAGATCAATTCCAAGCTATGGTGGGACACATCACCTCTCTTCACACTCTCACTTTTACTGAGAATGATGATTTGTCCATCTGACAACCACATAATGCACCTTTACACATTGAATTCCTTGTCCATAAAGTTAAGGTTAAGCAAGTTCTAATAGACGGAGGAGCAAGTCTTAATATTTGTACTCAAGAATTGATCACAAAATTAGGGTTCTCTAAAAATGTAGTTGATCCAAGGAAAAAGATTACCATCAAGGCATGTGATGAAGAGGAAAGCTTGTCTAAAGGATCAATTACTCTACCAATCAGGGTTGGGCCTATGGTAAAGGATGTGGTTATCTAGGTCCTTGATCTCCTTCTAACCTATAACATCCTCCTTGGAAGACCATGGATTCATGCAATGCAAGTAATACCTTCTACATACCATCATTGCATTAAATTTCCACACAATGGCTCCAAAATCACAATACAAGGAGATCCAGACCCTTTCATGCATTGCCATAATCTAAGCCCTAAAATTGAAATCACAATCCCTAGCAATCATGAAGCACCTCCTTCTCAAGCATATGTTGATCATAAATCCTTAAAAGCATCCACTTCATTTATCACACCATCAAACCCCAAGGCCCAAATCCATGATATGTGATGTGGAGAATACTGTATGGATAATTTACCAACAAAAGACACTGCTAATGTCATCAAGAAGGGTTAGAATTCCAACAATCATGTCAAGATAGCTACAAAAGGAACGCAAATAGATGATCGTGCTTGGATTGAAACCTTTTGGGATCCTGATGATACACCTACCTTTTCCATATCTACTTCTACTCAAGCTTTTCATATCCATGATAACCCCTTGTTTGACTAGGACATCTACGATAACCCACTCTTTGATCATGACCTCGCCGAGGATATCCAATCATCATCCTTCCATCCCACCTACCTTGGGCTAGTATGAATCTCCTATTGTCACCTCTACTAAGCCATATTTCCAAGCCATTGAGGATGTGCAAGCCTCCTTTGACATTAACAGTACCGAAAAGAATAGTCCCAAAGACTCCATTGAGTACATCACCACTCCCATTCGTCCACTAAACATTCTTGTCACTTCACCTATTTCATCCATCTCACTCACATCCAGTTACATCATAGACATGGATCAACAAGTCATAACTCAAGAAATGAATAAAGGCAAAGCTACAATGAACGAGCTATCTTTAAAATGAGATCAAGAATCAAGAGACATAATGAAAATAAAATAAGATTAAGACAAGTCCCTTAGCCAAAATAAAAATCTATTGGACAAATCAAAAACAAAAGAAGATCAAGACAAGTCCCCTAGCCAAAATCAAAAGCTATTGGATAAATAAAAAATAAAATTCAAAAGTGAAAGCAAGCAAAAGTCGATCTCCAAGTATGCCTCTCCATCAAAAATCACTAGGGGCATCTATCAACGAAAAAAGTAAAAAAAAGAGCTTGTTGATCCAAGGTCTCCATCCTTGTCACTCTCACTCATACCATATATTCCATTTCACCCATCCATCTTCACATATATTTCACATCACACCATTGGTGATGTCTTTCAATGTATCTTTGACGACAACCCCTTCACATACTATATCTCGTTGTTCGCTCAAGCTCCTTTTTATCTAAAGCCTGATGGCCCACATAGTGTGCACATTATGGATCATACCATAGCCTCTTTCATCCGCTACATCTATCGTCCTTCATACTTGCCACTCGCACTCCTCATCCCAATCGGGTCCTTTCATCTAGCACAGTCATCCACACAGGATTGGGGCATCATCAAGGCAGTCTACGGATCTAGTGCTTATCAATTCTATACCTAGCTTCAGAGCGCTAGACTAAAACCTGCAAAAATACAAAAATTTGGAAAAACGTCCTAAAAAAATATAAAAAATAGAAAAAAAGTCCTAAAAAAATATTAAAAAAAAAAGAGAAAAAATTCAAAAAATAAAAAAAGTAAAGAGAAATCAATTCTTTCAATGGTGAAAACTACTTCGATGGCACCTTGAGCAAGTACCATGGTGAAAACCAATAAATCAGCGCCATGTGTAGAGACTTTGCTCCTTTTTCCTTTAGAGCTCCAATTGATCTTTCCAATCATTTCCATTCACCCTCCACTTCATAATGGCATTTTCACACTCACCATGGCTTGTGAATTATTTGAAATTTCCCTCATTTGCTCGCTTTGCCATCCATACTAGGTTGGTCCTATCCCTCACTGTGACATTTCCTCAACCTTAGTTATGGGTTGGGATACTCAGCATCTCACGGTCAAAGAAACTATCCTCTTTGTCCGTCCGCTAGCTTGTGATTCATCTCATTCCATCGTAAAACTAAAAAATCCAAAAAAATCAAATATTTGAAAAGTCCAAAAAAATCAAAGATTCCAAAACTCCAAAAAAGTCAAATATTCTAAAAATCCAAAAAAATCAAATATTCCAAAAATCCAAAAAAGTCAAATATTTCAAAGATCAAAAAAATTCAAATATCTCAAAAATCCAAAAAATCATATAATTCCATAAAGAGTGACACTTTCAGATCGCCACATAGCTTTAAACTTCAACAAAAATGAAATGCGCCACATTTGACAATCAAGCAAACATTGCAACATACCTATCAATCCATTTACAAATCCAATTAAACACATGAACTATGACAAGGATCAAATCTACATGGAAGCACGATGCCTATTTGTTTGTTGATCTTGGATTATTTTATGATTTTTATCTTTGGTGGCCGCATGTCTTTTAGCTTCTCAAGGATGTATTGGACTAGAGAGGCGAGGATGGGGCATGTTCACTTCTTTGTTGTATGTGGATTGTTTCTTATTCACAGGATGAATCATCTTAAGACATGATCATCTAAAATAATCAAGGACCTATGAGTCTAGTGTGGATGAGAACATTCCTTGTCCGATAGTGGTCTTCCATGCACTAAGTATTCAGGTCATCTAAGGTCCTTATACCTAGATGTTTATACTTCACTGCTAAATAAAAACATAAATAGTATTTAGGTCATCTAGATGTTCATGTTATCTATATGCTTATACTAATTTGCGACATAATAAGCTCTATGATGATAAAGCACTTTTTAAAGCACAAGAAGCTTCATCACCTTCATTTCCTTCATATCTCTTTTTCATCTATCATTTCTTCCATCATCCATTTCCTTCATCATTTCATTTTCTTCATGCTCCTTATCTCAAAGGATAATTAATCATTTTTTATAACGGATGCTTTTCTTTTAATCCAAATATCAAATCAATCAACTTGCTTTTTAGCATGTGACTCTAATGCTCCCTGATCACTCAATTTATTAATCAATCATTGTTTTGCACTAGAATCCATCTCAATCAACTTAATCAGCTTATCAACTTGGCTATATTGAGCATTTCCATCAATTGTTTAGTTGTGCATTTTCATCAAATGTACATCACCGCTTAATCATTTGCATAATATCAATCATCTAATCATTTTCTCATAATCTATCAAGAGATTAATCTTATCACAGCTTGTTCGATCAATCTCTTGAAGGGGCATATCATCCTTATCATCATCCTTACCAGGATATCCATGGGGCATGTATCATTTAATCAATTCTTTTTCTTTGAAACAACGGGATAGGCTGCATTGTCTCAAAGAGGGGCAAAATGTAGACACTCAAAATTTGTCGTCACAATCATCCTATTTTTTTGTCTATTAATTAAATGGATACTGTTATCTATTTAATTAATTCATTTAATATATTTCCTCTATTTTTTGTTAATTCATTTAAATCATTAACATATTATAAGCATTTATAAGCATTTATCCATATTATGTGCATTTATTCATTCATTTATATTATAAGCATTTATCCATCTGCATAATCAATTATTTATCCATTTCATATTACTCCATGCATTAAAACCATGTAATCATTCATCTAAATTCACAAATCTTTAAATCATTAATCTTTATCCATTTATATATTCCATTAAATAACTTGCATATATAAACCCATTTAATTAAATCACTCATTTAATTCACATATCCATCTTTATTCTAAACTCCTAGACCTGCATTATATCATAAAGCCACTCAATTATCTCTCTCATTTCAATCAATTGCACTTGATTAAGAAATATGGGTTAATCATTCATTTTTCTATTTCATGCTTTAATCCCACATTTCTCACGTAACTCAAATCTACCCCATGAGAAAATCTATATAAGCCCTCTCTTCTCACCAAAAAGCATATGGAATTTTGATCATACAATCATTTATTCCACTCATCATAGCTTCTTGTTGCACTTGTGCTTGTGAAAATATGAGAGCACCAAATGCATAAATCAAGATCTTGATGATAGGAGAACAATTGATTTCATTTTCTTTTGAATGCATGTGTTTTGGGTTTTCATAGTTTATTTTACATTTTTTGCATGTGCTTTCATTTAATAAAGGCTTCATTGATGTTATGTTGAAGCTTTGATTTGGGTTTATAGATTAAATCAACTTTTTCAATTTTCATCATACACAATATTATCTTGGCAATGCCATGTCCACAAACATTATTGGGAATATCTACATGTGGTAGTTACTACACAATGTTTTTGTCATCTTATTCATTCATTGCATCATGGTTGCGACCATCACTCCCATGGTGGTGTGAGATAAATAAGGCTCACACCTTCATTAGGGTATCATTTATACCATCCAAGTGATAGAAGGCTACATGATTGTCTTCGTCTAGGGACAAAGCATTCTATCCCATTTATACCATGATCTAGGGTGTTATGTGCACTATGAGGTACACAACTTGTTGACATGTATGCTTCTTCAAGTGTGGGAATTTGAGCACATAATGTGCACATGCCCATGGGATTCCTAGTGGATATAGTCTAGACCGACCCATGAGAACCATGCATATTCCTTGAGGAGGCCATGGAAGTATGGTGACCTATTATATTGGTGAATATTTTTTGATATATTGCAGCTCATGAATGTTCTATGAGGGCCATATAAGGCTTTATGGCAATGGGTGGGTTAGACTCACTAGATAGTAAGGATACACTACAACCATCTACTTGTCAATCATTAGCAATATATCATCATGCCATTCTATTTTGACTAGGTTATGAGATAGTTCGATTACATACAAGGGGTTCCCATTATGTGGCCAACCTACATACACTTGGTGCATAGTGTCACAAGACCTGGGGACATGGCTATACCCACCACCATGGATTTTTCATTAAGAAACTTTGATGAAGAGGAGTGGCATGTAGCTCCCATGTCCGATGCAGATGATTTGGGTGTAATCTCAACACATATAATATAATGGAGAATCAATCATCCTAGCCCTATCTTTCCTATAGAACATGCCACCAATGAACCCTAGCCATGGGTGCATTAGGGAGATGATTCAAAATAAGAGGAGGGATATTATTATGATAAAGATAATAATAGGGATCAACTAATTCGAATTAGCAAGAGGGTGTTGAGGATAGAGAGAGGAGGCCGGTTTTATCACCAAGGGAAGGCCTAAGTCTTGACATCTCATGTCATGAGCACTACCTACCATGAATAGAGTGTCAATTTACCATGAGTGTGGGGAGTCGAGTAGAGTTTCTGCTACAATGCCCCAAGCATCATAGGTGACTATAAGAATTGTCCTAGCTACCACCCTTGTGGATCACCACTGACAAGCCGATGATCAAGGTGAGAAGTTTATATTTATGTTTTTGTTCTTGATGGAGTAGAATATTATATGTTACATTTGATTTAGATTTTGATATATATGATAAGATTTATTATACAATGTTCATTTTCCTTTTATAGTTGGCACAAAGGCATGGCTAGACTTTATAGGTTGAGTCATAGTAGAGATGGTCATCACCATGTAGACTCAACATCCAGTGTGGGCTAGCTATAGGTGATGATCCCATTTATTAGCTAGTTTTCTTTTATCTTTATGTTGCTTATAAGATATTCCTAAGACAATTATTCCTACAATATTGTAATATTTTATATTTATTATGCAGACCTTGAACTTGGTTAAAGTATATGGAAATGCAGTTATGATATGATGATGTTGCACAATTTATATGTGAAAATGTATGAATTATGATTTATATCTATGTTTAATCATGGTAATTAGTATTGCGTGTGTGTTTTATGAACTAACCCCTTGTAGCATGAGAAGACACCACAGCCCACAACAACTGTAGAATGTAACTTGCACCCGAAGGAGTCCCTGGGTGGCAAAATAGGGGATGTTCCTAAATACAATAAACGCAATAAATACAACATGGAGACACTCGATGAAGATAATCATGCATCATTATGACAAACAATAAAGGAATTGAAGAAGGAAAACCTTGTTATCATTAGAATTCTAGCATAACTAATTCTATGTTCCATGTTTCAGTTCTATTATTATAAAGTTCTAATCCTATTTGGATTCTTATTTCTTTTTAGTTCCAATTAGAATAGCTAAATCTTAATTACGCTCTGATATCTAGGGAGTTGTAATTAATGATTTTAGTTTAGAGTTGTGTTTTGAATAAACTCCCCTGTACATGTATATAGCCGGTGGTTGAGTTAGAATAGAGAGTTGATTAATCTTTCAATTGTGGATTTGTTTATAAAACACTTTTCAATTTTCAGTTGTTATTACACAGACATGTTGATTGATCAAACATGGTTTTTTTTAATACAATCTTTGAGCAAGATTTCATGTGATATTTTGGAATGTATAATGAATGATCTTTAGTTGATGTGATTGGGTGAGTCTGAAGATTTAGATTTGGTTTAGTTTACTGAAGAAAACCACATAAGCAAGGGCCACTCAAGGTGCTATCCTTCACTAGATTTATAGTTTTTATTTATGCTAGTAGTTACTTTATAATTGCATAATCAGTTAAGATAGTTTCTTGAATATCAAGTTATCAATAATTATTGTTCAAGTTCATGTTTACATTCATTTAACTTCTAGAATCCTTAGTTTGTAGACTTAGGAAATCTCTCTATGGCCTCAAAAAAGCTCTCGGGGCTTGATATGCCTAGATGGATTCCCACCTCCTACCTTCATATTTTACTAGATTTCATTTAGATCCTAATTTCTATTTATTGCGAAAAGATGATTCACTTTTGATATTGGTTCTATATGTTGATGATCTTTTTATTATTGGGATCACTTCATCTACCATCACAATAGTGAAGAAATCACTTCAGGATAATTTGACATGACAAACTTGGGTTTATTGCACTACTTCCTTGGCATTGAGATTTCATTGTCTGCTTCATGGATCACTCTTGCACAACCTAAGTATACTATAAGTAACCAATTCCATATTTATTTATGCTAGTAGTTACTTTATAATTGCATAATCAGTTAAGATAGTTTCTTGAATATCAAGTTATCAATAATTATTGTTCAAGTTCATGTTTACATTCATTTAACTTCTAGTACTCCAAAGTGTATAATAGGTTCAATTATTAGTTTCTAGTTAGTTTCAACAATTAACCTATTAACAATAGTTCAATCACAAACTATGTTGTAGGTACCCATAGCCAAAGCACCAACTTTACTTCTTTCACTGTTATGCATTTTTATGATTTTCTAGCAAGAATAATACCTTTACTAGGGTAATTTAGGTAACCCCGGGTCTTTGAAAGCACATATAGTGCTAGCACCATCACAAGCCTACTAGCCCTAGTCGATAATCTAATGAAAGTCTTTTCAATTTCAAGTGGATTGTTCTACTAGGCTTTCCCCTAAATTGAGTGATTTCCACCAAGTTTATTAGACATTATAATGGACTCTACAATAGGCCTCAATAGACAATGGGAAATCATGTGGATACTTTTGAGACTATGGCATAGTTGATAGTTGCATATAAGGGGTTGGTAGAGCTTAGCTAGGTTATAGGGCCTAGAGAAATAAATCTTTGATCGATCTTCAAGTAGCTAGAGTAGCACCAAAACCCATGATTGATCATTCTTTTGTGGTGGCTCTATAGGTAGAGGCATACTAGTAGCAAGCTGAGAGAGATTGACTATAGCAGTAGTAAATAAATTCCAAGGTGGAGACAACAGAACTCAAGAGCAAGGTTAGGGGCCTATAAGAATGAAGTGGATCCAGGAACCACTCACAATTGACAACCTCACAATGAAAACCATCTATTGCTTAGCCACCACAAGGGCTTGAGGGATCTAGTAGCCACGGTCCTGTAGAGTGATGAGACCATTGTACACTATTGTATTATTATGTCACACCATATTTTACTATTATGGTTATTTTTGTTGTACATCATGTATCAATATATTTGTATATATATGAGCATTTTAAGATTATGATCGATATTTGTGTTATGATATGATTTACATTAGATGTTATTTGTAATATAATTTAAAAAATACAATGTATTATTGAATTAAGTGCAATAATCTAATGAAATGTGGTAATTGAGATGTATGGATTTATTAAATACAATGGTTATTTAATTAAACAACCTTTAATGAGATTGCTTAATAAATACTATAATGATTTATGTAATGCATGTATTGGTGATATGTTGCTGAATTGGATGAATTATGTGATCTAATTAAATAAATTTATTAAAAATGCTTAATTAAATGCAACAAATAATTTTCTAGTGTACACATGTTGAAGCAAATACATTTGTGATCCACCTAAATTTAATGTAATAATATTTGTCATTCAATTAAACAATGATCCAATTAACATGGTACACAAATTACTTAATTTTATGCTAACAAAAATTAATTATCATTACTAAGAGAGCTACTTGCATAATTTAGGACACTCATGTGTTTTTCATGAATGAAGAACTGTATGCTAAGTAGATAAGAATATTAACCATCTAACATAACATGATTCAAGGAAATATCAACATACCCTTCATAAATGAAATGAAAGAAAAGAAATTAAGCATAAAATATATGTAGGTGTGTAGCATTAATAGGTCATTTGAGAGGCATGATATTCATTGTAGATAATCCATATGCACTTAATCCATAGACTTTAGTGATGACATAAGGTCCTCAACAGTTTAGGCTAAATTTCCCTTTTTCACCTGGAGGAGCATTCACATTACAAATTGGTTTTCATAGAACACCAAGTAACCAAATTCAATGAAGTGATGAATGCCACATCATTTTAATTACTTTGAATGTTATTTTTATAATAGAGATGTTTGAGAGTGCATATTTTTTGTTTGTTGAGAATCTCAAGGTCTTGAAGTTGTTCCTTAAAATAATTTTCATTGAGAATACCATTGTGAAAAATCCACAATGAAGGAATCTCTAATTCTAAGGGTATGATTGCATAAGTACCATACATGAGATTGTACAAGGTGGTACTTGTAGCCATATGAAATATTATTTCATAATATCATAATGCATAAGTGTAGAGGAGGATATTTGACACCCTTAAGATGACATGGTCCAAAGGGGTGAATAGTCCTCGACTACCATTGGGATCAAAGATCAGGTGATGGGATGAGGGATGGAGTTTTTTTATGTTCTATGAAAAACTAGAGGGTGAGAGTTTCAAGAACCAAAAGAGTAGGTTGAAAAGGTTCTCTAGATAAAATGGTAGGATCTCAACCAACGAGGATAGTGTAGTGTTTAGATGTCATCATTGTTGGCCTCCTCTAATGGTTTAATAACTAAGCCCTTAGAGCTGTGACTTAGAGATTGAACATCTGCACTAAGTAACTATCTCACTCATCATGAAGGTGCATTTCATTGTCAACCCAGGGACGTAAACTTGAAATGGGTCAACACTATATGTGCACTGGGACTCCATTGTAATCATCCATAAAATAGGAAAGAGCCAATACTAGAAATGAAATGCTAGAAATGAATCAACTTAAACACTAAGCATAAATCAACATTTGCACTAAGAATTAACAAATGGATTGAAAATGAATGATAAAAATGAAAATTCTAGCAAATAGATAGGAAACTACTCTATTTGCCTTGGGTGTACGAATAGTCACAAAACAAATTTTCAATGGCTACAGGAACAGACAGTTGCTGAAATTGAAACTAACTGTTGGACAAAAAATAAATTTTAAACTAAATGAGTGGAATCCTCACCAAGTGGTCCCCCTTGATTCTTCCTTAAGCTAACTCAAATACAACAACTCATAATATCATATTATTTCTTGAAAACATGATTACAACATCTCAACAATACGATTGTATTACTATGTGTCACCAAAAAATGTATAGTTGAAATTTTTATGCTCACTTGAGTCTTTCTAGTGGACTTTGGCTTGATTTTTCCTTGGTTTAATGTTGTAATGTGGTCAACACATTCACATTAGGTATTGGACCCTTGTTAATCATTAAAACTTCTAGGTTGTCTTGTAAAGGTGTTGTGAAGTGTTGTAACCCACTTTCACACTTTTCTAGGACCCTTTCATCATAATTCACTTAAATAACCTTTTTTTATCACTTACCAAGTCTTATTTTGAAGTGTTGTGAAGTGTTGTAACTCACTTTCATGCTTTTCTAGACTTTTCTTCACTAATTCAACCCTTTATCATGTCTAGATGACCCGTTAATACACTTTCTGACCGTTTTCAAGTGTGTTTTTGAGGATATCCCCATTGGAAAAATTTTAATGCCCCAAAATTCCTGACACCCACTTAATTTGCTTAAGTGGGACTAAGTCGCCAATAGGGGTAACTTAGTCCTTTTTGGCACAAAACTCAAAATAATTTTAAATTTCTAGCGGGATTTTGTCCTCTAACCCTTGAGGTCGGCCTATGATGTGTTAATTTTGGGAAAATTTAGTAAAATAAGGTATAAATAAAGGCTTTCCCCCTCATTTTACATCTCCTCCTACACTCTCCTAGTTTACAAGAATTCAAGCATTCAAGCAAATCAAGCATTATCAACTCAATCTATTGGAGCACGCCATTGCATATCTTCAGATTTTGAACATCAAATGTGTGGTAAGTTTATGAAATTTGCATGTTATCTATTTATCATTATGTTTTCTTTTCATTTCATTGCTTAGGGTTTGATTACCAAAGTGGGGTTTGACCAAGGCAAACCCCTATTCTCTAACCCTCAACCATTTTTCCCCTTTTGATGTGTGTTTGTAGACTTTTGTATGTAGATTTGTCAAGAAATAGGTGTTGAAAAGTGATCAAGAATTCTACAAAGTCAATCAAGTCAGCACAACCTTAGTACAAGCTTGGAGAGACTTTCTATCATGTTTTATGCAGAATCAAGTACAGACACCTGTCAGAAAAGAAAGTGAAGACTTGAGGCTACAAGATTTTGTCTCGAGATTCCCAAAATATGTAGGAGGACTAAGTCACCACTAGTGGTGGATTAGTCCTACTTATGGGCCTGAAAATTGATTGACATTTCTGGATACCCCATTGGCAGATTCCTGTTTTGGCAAAGTTTCCCGAAACTAGGACTAAGTCGCCTAGCCTAGCGTAAGTGTCCCATTCAACATTTTCAGCCAGTTTTTTAGGATTCCAGAATATCTCCACATCAAAATTTAGATTCTAGGTTCACTTCTTTCATTTTGTTCTCTTATTTCATCATTTAGTTGCATTTTTAGGCATTTCTACATATCACATTGTGTTTTCCAGCACTTTACATTTTCTAGATTTTGCATCATTAGATCATTTCAATTTCATATTAGAGCATTAGAACATCTTAATTAGGAATAATACATCTCATTTACATTGACATTGAGTGTAAACCCTTGCATTTGGACCCCATCCAATTCCCTTTCTCCTTTTAGGTGAAAAACCCTAAGAGGAGTAAAGCATTGTGAGGGCAACCCAAAATCATCGTTTACATACTAAAACTGGAAAATGCAAGTACAATCTCAGAATGTACAACCTTCCCAAAAGGGGCATTTGACCATTATTTATAGAGAGAAAAACTATTGATTAACCCTAACCACATAGGCAGTCGACTCCATCAAAATAGGAGGATGCCACTTATTGAAAGCATAGAAAAAGATGGAGGAAGTTATGCATGTACCAAATTGGTCAAAGCAGACTTGTTCCAATGAGCATCTAGCATAACACACTCCCTAGAATTTCTCAAAAAACAAATATGACTATTAAAAAGGTAGTTACAATATTTTATTTGAACTAAGAATTTCCCTCCATTGAAAGTTTCTCTTCATTGAGAGTTTTCCAGCCTTTGACCTTTTAATGACCACCTTTTTTATTCTCTTGGCAACCGACCAGCTGGCAGGAATTTCTCCACTTTTCAAGCTTCATTGACATCAACATCTGCATAATGATATTAGCAGGCACAAACAACTGCATACCCAAAATTACCTTAAAGTAACATTTATTCAATCCACATGTAAAATTAACATAGTTAATTCACATAGCATGTTAATGTCATAAAAAGTCACAAGGATAAACTTATTCCCAATGTCTATGGTTCTAAGGAAATAACATGGAAAATTTCAACAACCAAGTGCCAAAGTCTATGATAGCAACAACAAACATATAACAAACACTATCAAAATTGAGCCATTAATTGGACTCACCATTCCCCCCAACCTAATGTTTTGTTGGTCCTCTAGTAGAGGGAGTACTATTCTTTTTCCTAGTCAATGCTTTGAAGTCAACAACTACCAACTATCCCACATCAGTTGTTGTAGTGTCTAAATTAGGATCCAGTAGAATCCTTGCTCGCTCTCCAATATGTTCCATCTTTCCCTTTCTACAACTATGTCATACCGATAAAACTTGTAATATGGTATAGGCCACAATAGTGTAGGTGGCTAAAATGTTAATGGAAGCCAAAATTGTTATTTCATCCTTCCAATTTGTATGTATTTGTCAACTTGTTTTCATGTTGCAGCATAATTCTGTAAAGAGTGAGGTTTAGCTTGTTTCAACTAATCTGGAAAATTGTTCCACCTCTGTGATAAGTATCCCATTACCAATTTCCCTGTAGTTTTAGCTGCCTTCTCATATTCTTTGTAAGCTTCTTCTCTATCAGGCATAGTCCTCCTGGTGTAGCTTGGGCGATAAAGGAATTTGTGCCATGTTTGAAAAATGTTTGTAGGGTTACTAGATTCAAACCTAAGAGCCAAGGGAGTATGAAATTCTCTCTCCCTGTAAGTCCTAAACTACTGTCCCCAACTAATTTCACTCTAAATCCAGTACATAAACGCCCTTAAATGGATACCTCCAATATACAGCAAGGGGTTCCAATCATGATCATCAGACACAACATAATTATGCAAGTATAGTTCACACAACAGATTTTTAAATTCAGGAGGAGCAAACTAATAAGCCTAGAAAAATTCATGTGGAGTGTCAAGAGAAGGGCTCAAACTTGAAATAATCCTTGAAAGTTTAAAGGAAATATTTCACTCCTTCAAATGTAGGACATACACTCTTGGGGGAGTTCTACATGCCATCATTTTGGGAATTAAATCTACCACATTGTCCACCTTTTCTTTCAAGGCGGCAATTTTTGCATTCTTTTCTTTGATTTCTATATTTTTCTTTTTCATCTCATCCTATAGCTTGCATTTTTCCTTTTTTCATTCTTCCTCTTTTCTTTGCATCTCACTCCATAGGTTTAGAGCTACAAGATTCCATGAAAAAGCAGGGGGTTTATGTGTTCCTACCAAAATCTTCCTTTACACTGACTCTTGTTGTTCAAATAGCACCAATTGCAGTGATTTTGTCTATTCATGCTCTGACATTTATTCATTGACCAGTTGGTCGGCCTAAAATCTGACATTTATCACACTTTCTAGTATACTTTCTTGCATCCTTGTGAAGTGTGGGCTAGTAATATCTTGTGTTAAGAATCTTCATTGTTGTCCTCTTGGCTGCAAAATTCCCTCCACAAGGTTCATTGTGACATGCATGCAATATGTCATATGTCTCATCTTCCCTTATACATCTCCTCATTCATGATCTGGACCAGTGTAGAATAAGCATCCTGAAATCCATAAGAAAGGAAAAGTTTTCTCAATGAGCACCCTTCTCTCTTTTAGAGAGAAATGAGGAGGAAATCTTCCTATAACTAGATAATTGGTTGTCGGCATACCAGGGTGTATGCACACTGATGGAAAACAAATGTTCATCAGGGAAAGATTCATTAATGACTTGAGTGTCCTCTGATGTAGTCAACCTGAAGAGGAAATCTACTACAACATTTGTCTTGCCTAGTTTATCAAAAATGGTGATGTCAAACTCCTGCATCAACAACAACCATCTTGCTAGCCTTCCTGAAATCAAGGGCTTATTCATGAGGTATATTATGGTTGCATAGTCTGTATGCACAAAGATTTGATATCCTATTATGTAGTGCCTAAATTTGTTAAGGGAATAGATGACTGCCAACATCTCCTTTTCTGCCACTGTATAATTAAACTCAGCCCCTTGGAGATTTTTTCTAACAAAATAGATTGCATTTTCAATTGCTCCTTCTTTTTATCCCAAAATAGCTCCTATGGCATAGTGTGATGCATCTGTATGAATATGAAAAGGAAGCTCCCAATTAGGGCCTTTCAGTACAAGAGCATGGGTTAAAGCTACTTTCAAATCAGAGAATGCTTTGTCACACTCCTCTATCCACTGGAAATCAACATCTTTTGCTAGGAGATTGTACAATGGTGCTACCATTTTACTGAAATCCTTGATGAAATTCCTATATTACCTTGCATGTCCCAAGAAAATTCTGACATCTTTTTGCTTTGCAAGTATAGGAAGATTGGTAATCACCTCAATCTTGGCAGGATCTACTTGAATTCCTTTGTGAGAGATGTAGTGGCCAAGGACTACTCCTTCCAGCAGCATCATGAAACATTTCTCATTATTTAAGGATAGATTATGGTCTTCACATCTCTATAAAAAATTCCTTATATTTTCCAATGCTTCTGTAAAATCAGCAGCGTAGGTAGTAAAATCATCCATATAGATTTCCATGCAATCATGTGAGATATCTAAAAATATACTGATGACTGCTCTTTGAAAAGTTGCAGGTGCATTACACAACCCAAATGGAAGTACTGAGTAGGAATAATTCCCCCAAGGATAGGTAAAGGTTGTCTTCTCTTGATCCTTAGGTGCAATCGGTATCTGATTATAACCATTGAATCCATCTAGAAAAGAAAAGTATTGCTTTACTGTAAGTGAATCCAATACTTGGTCAATGAAGGGAAGGGGAAAATGATCATTTTTGGTGGTAGAGTTTAGCTCTTTGTAGTAAAAAAAAACTCTCCATTTTCCTCCCTTTTTGGGCACAATCACCAATGGAGACACCCACTGGCTGTCTAAGATAGGGTAGATAAATCATGCACCCAATAATTTCTGCAATTCCCCTTTGACAATCTCCCTCAATGCAAGATTGATTTGCCTCTATGGCTGCCTTACAGGAGTGCAGTCATCTCTGATATATATCCTATGAGTACAGATCTATCTTGGGGTCCAATCCTTTCATGTCATGGTAGTCCCATGCAAATGCATGCTGATGGGTCTTCAACAGGTTTGTCAGGGACAACTGTTGCTCTTGACTCAACTTCATGTTAATATTCAAATATTTCCCTTTTGACACTTGCATTTGTGTGGTTAACTCAATCATAGTTGTTTCATTAATGCTTGGCATTTTTAGTTTATGTGGTAGCAATGTATGAAGCATATCAGTTGTTGCAGGAAGTTCAGTTGTATGAAGAGTGGGCAGAAGTGTCTTCATTGGACCTGCAGAACCAAATTCTTGAGAGGATGATGTTTCATGCACCTCAGAATGGTTTTGAATGATGATGGAAAATACTTCATCTTCTTCCTGAAGCTACATGAAAGAACTTTTGCTTATCATCA
The DNA here is from genome assembly GCA_007258455.2 of Sequoia sempervirens. Lineage (NCBI taxonomy): Eukaryota > Viridiplantae > Streptophyta > Pinopsida > Cupressales > Cupressaceae > Sequoia > Sequoia sempervirens. Next base: position 124,822 of record VDFB02265815.1, read on the forward strand.
TGAGTTGTGCCACTAAATTGACTTCCTCTACCTCTTCCCCAACATGTGGCCATACGAGGCTATCCATATCATGGGATGGTTGAGTAGGAGGGTAGAGAACAATATTTTTGGTGCTTTTCCCATAAAAAATAGTCATTTCCCCTGACTAACATCCAATGTAAGCATCTATTGTGGCTAGCCATGGCCTTCCTAGAATAATGGGATACTCACCTAGTGTAGCTTTAGGAGAAAGAATCATGAAATCTATTGGGTAGTCCCAAGATTCTAGAGTTACCACAAGGTATTCTACTATACCATTTGGTTTGACAGTGGAACTATCAGCAAGTTGCAAGATAGTAGGAGTAGGTCTCATGTTTACAACATTTAGTTGTTGCAGGACATCATTAGTCATCACATTTATTGTTGCTCCCAAGTCAATTAGAGCATTCTTTATTTAGATCCCATTTATAACAACTCCTACCACAGGACTACCTGGGTCATTGTATTTAGGAACAATCACTTTCCTAAGCATGATATCTTCCAGTTGTCCCACCACATGAACTGTAGTGGGGTCTTTCTTTTTCCTGCATAGATTTTTGAGGCATGCTTCCTTGATTGCTTTGCCATATATAGGGATGTCTTTTATGGCCTGAAATAAAGGTATCTTGACACATATATGTTTCAGTTGATCCAAAATGTCAAAGGTTGTTTCCTCCTCTTCCTTTTGTTTAACAACTTTTAACCTTTGAGGAAATGGTGGATCTTGATTAGTCTGTTGAACTGATTCAGGATTTTTAGGCACACTTGGCTGAATGGGAACATTTTGACGCTCCTCTTCATCCATATGAAGCTCAGTGATGATAGGAGTGGAAGGGGTTGGAAAAGTGGTTCCTAAACATAGATGGATGTCACTCACACTCACAACATATGCAGGGAATTGATTAGGATTTGTAGAATAGACTAGTTGTTGTGGTGGTTTGTTATTTGGGTTGGGTGTGGGCTGAGCTAGTAACTAAGTAGGTCTAGGTGTGATAGGAATTGAGCTAGTAGGAGGAGGCATGATAGAAGGTTGTTGAGGCTGAGAAGGTGGCTGCATGTAGCTAGTTGTTTGGTTTGGCCATTGTTGTCCTCCCCTCCATTGGGATTTCTATTGCCAGTTTCTTGGAGGTGGCTGCCAATTCCCCTAGAATTCTTGCTAATTCCCCTGAGATTGTTGCCACTTGGGTGAAGATTTTTGGTGATTAGGCCAAGTTTTTGGAGGGTTATTCCAAGGCTGAGGTGGATATCCTCCATATTTGGATGGATATGGGGGTTGCCATTGGTTACTAGATGCATAAGAATTGAAATAAGGCCCAACAAAAGATAATGGATCTGGTGGCATACCTTGTCTTGGAGCCCATGGTCTCCATTATGCAATGTGGTAGACTTGATCATCATCACCCTAGATTGGCTTGAACTCAGGTGGGATTTTCTTTCTATCAATTTTGGCTACCATTTTTCATCTACATCCCTTTTTCTTTTGTCTACAATGAGGGCAATATTTTTCCAACATTACATCTACCTCCTCATGTTTCTTCTTTGCTTGAAGTGTATCCAGCTTAGTAGCCATTTATGATGTATTGTTTGTAATCTTCTAGCAAGTGAGTAATCTCCATCCTTGAAACTCCATTGGTGGATGATTTACCCATAGAGGATTGCTAACCTCTTCCTTTCTTTGAAGCTTCCCTGGAATAGTTCTAACATATCTTCTTAATATCATCCCAAGGAACTTGGGTGATATCTTCTCCTCCCATTAGGTCCAAAGAATCAATGTAGCTTTCATTGATTCCTCTAAGGAAGATCGGCTTTTGAGACTCTTCATTGAATGTATGATGTGGAGATTTCTACAGGAAAAATAGAAACCTTGAAATATAGTCCTCCAAACTCTCATCTTCCTTCTACTGCATCCTAAAGATGTCATCTCCTCTCATATGACTACCCCTACAATACTCTTTGTACTTCTCAAGGAACTTTATTTTCATTTCATCTCAAGTCTCTATAGTATTCCTACCTAAGCTCATAAACCATCTTAATGCAGCTTCTTTCAAGGTGGTAGGAAACAACTTAAGTCTATGAGCATCAGTGGTATAGTCATAGATTTTGCAGAGGATATCAAACTCAAACAAGAAAGAATTAGGGTCTTCTGTGACAAGCCCATAGAACTTAGGAAGGAATGAAGCAAGGATGTTTTTGAGGTTATCAAATTCATTCTGATGAGCAATAGGGAATGTAAAAGATGGTTGGTTGGGTCTATTTCAGTTTGCATCACCCATGCCTGCTTGGTGGAGTTAAAAAGCAAATGGATTCTCAATCAGGTTTTGGTCTTCAGAAGAAGTTTCAAAACTGGTCAAATTGGGAAATGCATCAACAAAAGGATGCACCTCTTCTTCTTATTTGTCATTTGGAAAATTTTGAAGCTCTTTTAGCTGAAATGGATCAGGGTCATTAGGAAGGAATCTCCCATAAGCATCTCTTCTCCTTCCTCTATGCATGCGGTATCAACTCAATATTAGCCAACTCACACAAAGAATTGGTGAAAGAATATAAGGTTATTACTTTCCTAGATGAAGGGTATGTTAAGAACAAACTTCAGAAATGCTACATCAAGAAAAAAAAATATAAATGACTCCAAAGAACTTCCTAGTTTGACACCATCCCTGACAATGGCACCAAAATGTTGGCCTCTTCTAATGGTTTAATAATTAAGCCCTTAGAGTTGTGACTTAGAGATTGGACATCTGCACTAAGTAGCTATCTCACTCATCATGAAGGTGCACTTCATTTTCAACCCAGGGACATAAACTTGAAATGGGTCAGCACTGTATGTGCACTATGACTCCATTGTAATCACCCATAAACTAGGAAAGATACAATACTAGAAATGAAATGCTGGAAAGGAATCAACTTAAACACTAAGCATAAATCAACATTTGCACTAAGCATTAACAATTGGACTAAAAATGAATGATGGAAATGGAAATTCCAGCAAACGGAAAGGAAACTATTATGTCTACCTTGGCTATAGGAATAGTCACATAACAGAATTTAAGTGGTTGCAAGAACAAACATTTGTTGAAACTAAAACTAACTACTGAACAAAAATTAACTCTTAAACTAAATGAGTGGAATCCTCACCAAGTGGGCCCCCTTGAGTGAGTCTTCCTTAATCTAACTCAAATACAACTCAAAATATCATATTATTTCTTGAAAATGTGATTACAACATCTCAGCAATATAACTATATTACTAAAAGTGGAAAATGCAAGTACAATCTCAAAATTTCCAACCTTCCCAAAAGGGGCATCTGACCATTATTTATAGAGAGAAAATCTACTTATTAACCCTAACTACCTAGGCAGTCGACTCCATAAAAATAAGAGGATGCCACTTATTGAAAGCATAGAAAAAGATGGAGGAAGTTATGCGTGCGCCAAATTGGTCAAATCAAACTTGCTCCAATGAGAATCTAGCACAACACACTCCCTAGAATTTCCCAACAAATAAATATGACTATTAAAAATGTAGTTACAATCTTTTCTTTGAACTAAGAATTTCCCTCCATTGGAAGTTTCCCTCCATTGAGAGTTTTCCCACCTTTGACCTTTTAATGACCGCCTTTTTTATTCTCTTGGAAACTGACCAGCTAGTAGGAATTTCTCCACTTTGCAAGCTTCATTGACATCAACATTTGCATAATGATATTAGCATGCACAAAAAATTGCATACCCAAAATTACCTTAAAGTAACATCTATTCAATCCACATGTAAAAATTAACATAGGTAATTCACATAACATTTTAATGTCATTAAAAGTCACAAGGATAAACTTATGCCCAAGGTCTATGGTTCTAAGGAAATAAATTGGAAAATGTCAACAACCAAGTGCCAAAGTCTATGGTAGCAACATCAAACATATAACAAACACTATCAAAATTGAGCCATTAATTGGACTCATCAACCATGACACATTGTAGTCTTGTATGAATGAAAACTGAGTTTACCACATAAAACAACTTAGAGCCCACTAACAGTTTTGATTAACTAAATACTCAAAAGTGATAAAATAATGGAGAGGTAATAAAGAAAAACATAAAATAAATTAAATGGAAAGGAAATGATATAACAAAGAAGAGGAAAAGAGACACTCACAATAGGTCTAATAATGAAGCCCCCAACAAAGCTCCAACTTCAATTCCCTCATTTGGCGAAGGAGAATTCCAAAAGAAAGATGTTGTGATCTCTGAGCTCAAGAATGATATGCCAATAGTGCCAAAGCTTTGATGTAGAGAGTAGGAATGTAAATGAGGTGGTAAAGAGATAGAAAAATCTTGAGAATGAGAGAATGAGAGTGAAAGAATGAAGAAGATTGAGAGAATGATCAAGAATGAGTGAGATAGATTGAATGAATGAGAGATAGATTTAATGAATGAAAAAATGAGAGGGAAAATGAAATACATGCAATAAAAGGGGTCATTCTTGGTGTGACTGTAAGTTGAAAAGGTGTTACACTCATAGGTAGCTAGAAAGTGTAATACCTAAATGGCTATTGCAATCAAAAATATATTTTTGATGTTCACACGGTGTGTAGATGTCTATGTGGCATGTGATTGTCCACAAAAAAATCATCTTAACGGCCAAGAATGAATAGGTTAAGGAAAAAATTAAGGGAATATTGCATTATTGAATTAATTCATCTAAGGGGGAGGTTTATGGAATGTGAAACTACATAGGATGCAATTTTCAACATAACATTTTTCCCCACTTTAGCGAGCATATGATTTTTAGCCAATGTGAGCTAAAGTAGATAGAGAATTAGGTTGGAGAGAATATACCCAAGATGAAGAGGACACAAGACTTCAATCCAGTATATGTGATTAAAAGGTTGAACCAAGACACAAAGATGACATAGTCTTTAATCCTACAAAGTTGACTGTAATCTCACCACAAACATGTTAGCTACAAAAAAGCATGTTATACGAAAAAGAAAAAAATAGACATAATAAAAATTTGATTAGATATAAAGACACTATTGATAAGTATGTATAGAAATCCATGTTATGCTAGGGACCATACAACAAGTCAATGGGCCTATGGCTGCTACAAACTATATTGCAAGATAGTCATAGAAAACAAGTCTATTCAAGCTTCCCCCAAGCTATATGATGAGATCAAGATAAAAGATAAGTCTAGTCATATTACCCCCAAGATGGACAACAAGTTCATAATGCATAAATATTTTTAAGATACATTTTTGAAAAATAATAATAATGAGATATGATATTCCCCCCTTAGAATGATATGTGCTATACAAAGCAGCACAATTCATTCGAAGGAGAAGAAAGAAAGAGATATGTTGTGTAATGATATACACAGTGAGATATTGTATTCATGGAATGCTATCACACAAGGGATAACACATATAATTCACAACATCAATAAAAAGAAAAGATTGAAAGCATAATGGGATCCAAGTATTTGGGGTCAGAACATATCATAAATGCATATATAGTGTGATACATATCAACTATCATCACCCCCCACATAGATTGGAATGAGAATAAGAGCACATGAAGATAAATAAAAGATTGGTTCAACATGAAAGAGGCCTAAATTCCCTGATTCTTTGCATTGTTCTTGACATGAAATGCAAGTTTTACGAAAAAATATAAGAATGAAGAAATAGATAGAAGAATTTTATGACATATTTTCTCTCTTGTATCCATGTGTATATAAGGGTAACAAGGGTCCTCCAAGGGAGAGGACAAATATAAACAAACAAGCACTAGGGAACACAAACAAGCATGAAAATATAATCTAAAGATAAGAAAGTGTATTTTTGTAGTCCAAAACCTCTAACGAGTCATCTTTCTCCCAATCTAGGTCATTGTAAGGGGAGGGAAGATGATCATGTAGAGGGAGGACATGAAGAACAATACCTTTCAAATCACATACAATAAGAGCCAAGGAGGATACCACCTCAAAATTCTTATTGACAAGCTCCTGCAAGGTCAACATCATCAATCTAGAAAGATAGATGAAAAATTTGGGATGTCCTCCATCGAGCTAAACATACACTTCTCTAGAGTGAATTATTTTGACTGAGTAAGAGGTGGATGAACCAGGGAGTCATTTCCCACCTCCAAAAGAGAGATAGTGATAAATTCTAGGGAGGAAGGTGACAACTCTATTACAAGAATGATACAAGCCAAACTAGGATGGGATGAAGAAGACTTTTCATGGTTTTCTTTCATACTAAGGACATTTTTTGATTTACACTTAAGAGGTCTTCAAAAGGAAAAGCGGTGGAAGGATCCATAGTAGATACGAACTTTGTGTGAGTCATATTGACGAGCTCAGGAAAAGGAGGAAGATTAGGTAAAGAAGTGATCAAGGGAGGCTCCAACGAAAGATCAACAAACACCTACACTTGCTTAGGGTGACGTTTATCAATATCCATTGAGGAAACCAAAAGAAAATTTGGGGAGATAGGAGTAAAATCAAGAATAGGAGTAGAGCTAGGGGGAATATAAATGGAAACAAAGATAGAAGCAAAAGGCTCACCCTAGGTCTTCTATAAGGTATCACACTCCTAGGCCAATGCCTATCAGTGATTCTTATGCTCGTGCACAAGTCAATTTTGATAGTTATATGACTACTAGGAGGAGAGGCCTGAGAAGACTCTGAGGTTTCCTATTCCATTGGAGGAGTAATCTTTATGGTCGTGACCAATGAAAGAGTAGGAGCTCCTAAGAAGGGATAAGAGGTGCAACAAAATAGATATAGGGGTCTTAGCCATAGGCTCCTTTCCTTTATCTATGTTGGAAGTAGGTGGAGGAACAAGAGGAGTCCTCAGAGGCCAAGATGTAGGAGCAATGGAAGAAAGACCAACTCCAATTGCATGCTTTCCCTTCATTGGGAATAGGATGCCTTTTAATTGCAATCCTAAACATATATCATGTGAATAGGATGCCTTGTAATTGCAATCATAAACATATTTCATGTATCTCCTAAGTCCTTGAAAGTGTTCTCCAACACTAGGATTAGAAAGAGACTAGATTTGAATGAAATGAACATGTAAATTGACATTTGTGATTATTCCTAAATGATAGGAACAAGTGGGGATGTCCAAGAAGAGCTCCTACAAGATAGGAGCACATGGGGTGCCCACATGGAAGGTGGGACCCACCTTGCTTCAGTTAACTATTTGGAGGATTGATAACACTTCAGTAATACATGTTTTAATTCTACAAATTAGGGATTGATATTTACATGAGTGGAGTGGCACTATCAGTTCAGTTTAGTTCAGTTATGGTTCAGCTATCTTCAATTGTATGTAGTTATTTTGAGTTGAATGCTAGTTGACTTGAGTTGACATGAGTTGCATGACTAATGACTTCAATTGAATGACAGATAACAAGTGGATGCTTTCAGTTAAGTGGGGGTGATCAATCATGCATAATTTTTCCATGAATTGGTGGAGAGATATGTTTTAGTTAACTAAGATTGACTTGGGATCACCTTGGGTGCCCAAGTTGGCATCTTTTAGTTAACACCTTTTGCATGAGAAGATATTTACAAGGCTCAGTCAAGCGGGACCATTCTTGGGTGCCAACTTTGAGGTGAATTTTGCAAGATATTTTCTTGACCAAAGTTCAATTAAGTGTTCAGTGTAGGGTGCCTAAATGGAGGAAGACTTTGGTTTGAATTCAGATTACATTGTGGAGCTCTACTTGCCCAATCTAGGAATAGATTTTTGTGAGGAGCTTTATGCTCTTGTATTGTACAACTCTTATGAGTTTACATGCTCATATTTTTTGTCTATTAATTCCAGCAAGTGTATCAAAGTTCCATGATAGTTTATTTGTAGGTTGTGAAGAAGGATTGTTGAAGGAAAGGAAGCATATCAATCAAGGATTGATACAATATTATTGTAATCTTGTTCTAAGGTTAAATCATACAAGCACTATTGATTCTAGTGGATTTTTTTCCCAAAAGGGTTTCTCCACGTATATGTTGTGTCACTTCTAGCTTCTTGTCTCATTCTTCTACAATCTTTTGTCTCTTTATACAATTGGTAAAATTGATCTAAACAGATTAATCATACACAAAGAATCATGACAAAGAACACTTAATTAAATCTACAGTCTCATAGTTTTACAAGTTTTAAGCTACAATATTACCTTCGTTTTTCAACATTTGGTATCGGAGCCATGGTTAGTTATGGTTTGGGACACCTTTCTCTTAAAATTTTAAAGGTTTTTTGGCTATAGTGGGAGCTTTTACTATTGTGTTATTATAGATTTGTAAAAGAAGTGTGTTACAAAGAGTTCTAATTCTCGTCTAGATATTGAAAGATTCAATTGATCTAGTTATGAGATGTGGAAACTAAAAATGGAGGATCTCCTTGAAGAGAGAGATCAATGGTTAGCTGTTTGTAATGAGACAAAGCCATCTACAATGATGTCAGGTGAGGATTGGGCTAAGCTTGATAAGAAGGCAAGAGGTACCATAAAGTTATTTCTTGCTGATGTTGTTCTCTTGAATGTTTCAGATGAAGCTACCACATATAAATTGTGGAGGAGGATAGGTGATATCTATCAAACCAAAATTCTTACTAATAAGTTGTATCTAAAAAGATAGTTGTATTCTTTAAAGATGAAAGATGGTGATTATGTTTCACATCATTTAAATGCTTTCAATTTGATTCTAAGTCAATTAGAATCTGTAGATGTAAAGCTTGAAGATGAAGATAAATGCATTTTGTTACTTTGTTCTTTACCAAAGTCTTAGGAAAATCTAATTTTTGCTATCAGTGGTAGTGGTGCAGATCCTAAGATGGACAATATAATTCCTACTCTCCTATCAGAGGAGATGAGGAAGAAGTCTAAAATGAGATCCCAAGATGCCTTGTTTGTAAGAGGTAGGCCTAAGGAAAAGGCACCTAAGGGAGACAAGAAAGGAAATGGTAAGTCCAAAGGATAGTCTAAAACCCCTAGTAAGAGTAAGGTAAAGTGTTGGAACTATGGGAAACTGAGACATTTAAAGAAGGATTGTAAGAACAAGAAAAAGAGTTATGATGCTTCTACAGAGAAATCCTCGGATGATGGTAATGATGCATTGATCATTACATCTAATATTGTTAGTGATGACTCTTGGCTTATTGATTTAGGTTGCTCCTATCATATGACTCCTAACAAGGATTAGTTCACTAAGTATACTACATATGATGGAGGGAATGTCTTCTTTGGAGATAATAGCACAACAAAGATTGTGGGAAAAGGAGAGGTAAAGTTGTGTTTCAGTGATGGCAGGGTTAAGACCCTTAATGATGTTTTACATATTCCAGGACTTGCTAGAAATCTACTTTTTGTATCTAAGTTCAATGATTTTGGAATGCATGTGACATATGACAAAGGTGGTTGCAGATTGGTGAAAGGGAATATGGTGGTTTCTAAAGAATCTCAGAAAGGGACTTTGTTTAAGCTTGATACCTCCAATTTGAATAAATCATCCAAAGTAACTGAAGCTGAAAATACATGTATGTTGTGGCACCATAGATTGGGCCACAATGGTGAAAAAGGTCTTAGGACTATTCTTAATAAGAAATTGGTTGACGGTATTCCTAATTATAAGATTGGAAAAAATGATTTTTGTGATCATTGTGTGTTTGGAAAACAATCTAGATCTTCATTTCCTAATGGAACAAATAAAGCTATAAGATTATTAGAGATTATTCATTTAGATGTTATGGGTCTTGTGGATATTGACTCTATTGGAAAATCTAGATATTATGTCACATTTATCGATGATGTCTCAAGGTACACTTGGATCTATTTATGCATAAAAAATCTGATGTGTTCAATAAGTTTAAAGAATTTAAGGCTTTAGTTGAGAAACAATCAGATCATAAGATAAAAGTGTTGAGATCATATAATGGTGGTGAATATTGTTCTAAGGAATTTGATGATTATTGTAAGCATGTAGGAATTATGAGACAAAAAACTACTCCATATACACCTCAACAAAATGGAGTAGCAGAAAGGGTGAACCGAACCTTAATGGAAAGAGCTAGGAGTATGTTAAGTAGTGCTAAGCTAGATCGGTTGCTTTGGGATGAGGCTGTAAGTACTTCTTGTTATTTCATCAATAGATCTCCTAGTTCATCTATTGAAGATAAAACTCCTTATGAAATGTGGTTAGGTAGGAAACCTAATGTTGCACATTTAAGCATCTTTGGTTGTGAGGCTTTTGTTCATGTGCCTAAAGAAAAGTGGTCTAAGTTGGATCCAAAAGCACAAAAATGCATATTCATAGGTTATGGTGAAAATGTAAAAGGTTACAAGCTTTAGAATCCTCTAACCCAAAAAATTACTTTATCTAGAGGTGATTTTCAGGGAATTTAGATCTTATACAAGAGAAGAACAACCAAAGGAGAAGGATACTTCTCGAACAGTGCATTTTCAGATAAATACTAAGAAGCATGAAGATGCACATGTTGAAGAACAACTAGATGGATTGGATGAGGAGAGTTCACAAAGTTTTGAGATAGATGCTCATGATGAGCATATCGAGGAACAAGAAGAACCTTCTTTGAGAAGATCCACAAGACAACATAATCCCGTTGATAGGTATAGCCCACCTAATTTCTGTTGTATATTTGATTTGATGAGTACTAATGATGAACCTAGATCTTACAAGGAAGCTTTGTCTTTAGATGAGAACAAGCTTTGGTCACAAGCTATGCATGAGGAAATGGTTTCCTTGGATACTTGTGACACATGGGATCTTGAGAGTTTTCCCAAAGGAAGAAAGGCCATTGGTTGTAAAAGGATCTTTAGAAAGAAAATTGGAGTAGTAGTAGCCAAGGGCTAATCATAGAGAGAGGGATTTGACTTTAATGAAATATTCTTGTTGTGCAGTTTTCGCACACACGCCCCGCTGAAAGTAGGGACCCTCTTCGCTTTTATTTTTGGTGTTTTGGCCCTTTGATTTTGTGGATTACCTTGCCTTGGCATGAGCTTAAGTGTTTATCTTGCTTGCCTAAGTGTTTTCCCTAAGTTGCATATTGAAAATCTTAAGTTTTGGGCCAACTTCTAGTTTTTGCACTGCTTCGGATTCCGCCCCGTCCAAATTTTCCCAGATTTTGCTCAAAGTCTAGCTCTGTATGTTTTGTGCTGTGGTTCAGATATTTTTGGTCTTCATCGAATTCCGCCTAGACTGGATTTTTCTAGAATTCTATCTCCTTGTTGAATTCTCGTATTTTGGGTTTGGTCTGTAGTTTTTATGAATATTGACGGCCTAGTCGTTGTTTTCTCCTATTGATCAATGAGTCTAATGGTGCCTTGCATTCTTATTATTGCATTTGTGTGCTTGACCCTGTGTGTATGATTGTTTTCGCTTTGGTTGATTGTAGGGTTTCGACTTTGGAGCCATCACCAATACCAATCGAATTTCCCTTGAGTGAATTTTGAGTTTGGATCCATGATCAATGAACAATTTAGCATTTGAGCCTGGGTCCTCAAATTTGTGATCTTCTATCAATTTGAGCGAGATTGTTGGAGAACATTGAAATCCAGGTTTTCCCTCAGTTTCAAGATTTTCCTGTGCTAGCGGATTTCCCCAGTTTTCCTTGTCCTTTGCGTTTTCTCAAAAATTCAAAGTTTTGCCTACTTCGTAGATTTCCACTCCTTCTGGATTTTCCCAAAATTCCCGTTGTCTCTGCATTTTCTAGAATTTATTGACTATTGTTTGTTTTCGCCAAAATCTGCCTGGTTCGAATTTTCCTGAAAATCCCTTTTGGCCTGGATTTTGCGGAGGGGTGAAAATCCCGAACTGTGTAGAAATTTTGCATTAATGATTTTTCATGGGATTTCGATCTTTGCTTGGATTTATTTGAATTTTGAATATATTATTGGTGACGTGCTAATCTTGATCCTCATGATTATTATGCTGGTTTTTGCTGAGTGCAGGTTGGATTTAACAAGGTCGTTAAGGAAGTTCTGGAGGAGATTAATTTGATTGGAGGATTTAAAGCATTTATTACTTCACCTGTGGCCGACCTAGAGAGTATTTTCCTTAAGATGCCAGATAAATTAAGACAAGAATGGAAGGAAGCAGTTAATATAGGGTTGCATTGAAACTTGTGCATTGGTTTGAATTATATTGAAGATCCCAGGCCAACCTGGATGAGTCCCATGCATTTAATGCATATCTTATCTTATTTCAAATTTCTCTTGGCCAACCTGTCTAGGGCTATTTTATTATTGTAAAATCTAAATTGGGCTAACATGCTTTGGATGTTCCTATAAATTGGGCATTTTGCCTCATTTGTAAGAGATAGAATAGGGAACATAGAATAGATAGAGATAGTTCTTAGAGCGAATTAAGCAGTAGAGCAGAGGTAGAAGTTAGGTCATTTTGAGCAAGTGTTGTAACAGAACATTGGAATTGTTGCTGAAATTGGGTGATTCAATATAATTGAAGACCTAATTTTATGGTGATCTCTTTTGTGTTGACTTATCTTGCATGGTTCTTATGATTCTATCTTTCAAATTTCTCAAGGGTATTAGATATATGTTAGATTTAGATTTAGATCTGATTCAATAGTGTTTATGATTTGATGCTTGAATTGTTTGCAGCAATCCCTAGTCCATACTTTTTGCAACTAGTTGATTGTTAGTTGCTTTGCAAAGTTAGCCTGGACCTTTATATTCATTATGGTTAGTTCAATTGTGAAGTTTATCCATTTCAATTGCAATTGGGTTGTCTTGGATGAATGTTCATGATCTGAAAATCTTTAATGCCTTAGAAGATTGCACTGTTTCTATAAGATTGTAGATTTATCTTGGTCAAGCAGGAATTAGTTTATGAGGGATTGGTCCATTTCAAGTATTTCATCATTTACATTGTTAATCTTAGGAATAGTTAAATTTAGGAATCTCTCTGAAACCCTAATCTTTTGTTATTTCTTTATCATTTGAGTTAGATTTAGGATTGAGGTATCATTACATTGCTAGATCTGATAAGTTCAAGATTCAATATTTGCTTGTAGTAAGGTTCCTTTGTGATTACTAGCATTTTCACATTTATCACTGAGTTGTTTATGCATTGTCAAGACCTGACATTAGAGACCTTGGGGTTATCTCTTGAGGCTTGCTGATAGAGATTTACCTTTCAAGAGAGATAGGATTTCATATTTTGTTGGAGTTGTGCAGAAAACGTCATCAACAATTCCCTCATGTTGCTAAATTAAATTCTATTAGATTATTTTTATCTATTGTTGTTTCTTATGGTTTTGAGATAGAGAAAATGGATTTGAAAGTTGTTGGAATTGACTGATTCAATCCACAGCTCCCATGAAACATCTGCAAGCGATTACCTATCACAATATAGAAAAGATCAACAAGCAAGATTGTGCTCAATAACCTAAGAATTATATTGATGCAACTATAGGCTAAATATGCTGCCATAGAGAATTGATTAATTAAATAATTACAATGAATCAATCCTTATGAAAAGGATGAAAAAACTAACCCTAGATTAGGGTTAGATTAGAACATGACAAGTGTCCTCATAGGAACGAATGAGACAACATGTTCTAATATTAGAGGCTCTAATCATGCAAAAAGCAACTAATCAGTAAAAGAAAATAATGAAATAAAAGCACTTCTAAGTTTAGCTTAAGTGTAATAAAGCATAAAGTGACCCAATTAATTAATGATTAATTAATTAATTAGGTGATGACTTTATTACTCCAACACCCCCCCTTAAGATGAACTAGGGAGAAACTAAACTATGATAAAGAAATACTTGAATGGATGCATGAATGGGTCCCGCCCTAATGGCTGATGAGGAACCCATGTACAAAAAGCTAAACTCTCGTAAAAGAGGAGAAAGGGAGAAAACCTCATAGGAATAAAACTCCCCTCCAAAAAGAGAGAAAAGAAAAGAATACAATGCACTAATGAGAGTGAGAGAAGAATAAAATGTGGGTTACATGATACCCCCCAAAGACAACTTCTATCTCATCAATACATATACAATGGTCTCCATAGGAGAGATAGAAAGAGACTAGAAGGCCCCCCAAAAATAAGAAACTCCTGTCGCAATGGTGGATGCCTGATGTAGAATCCATAAAGAGATCCTGAAGTAGAAAATAACATTCTTCCCCTTGGGAAGAAACGGATCCAAAGGATGATGACGAAGAAACCCTGTGAAGAGTGATGAACCAATATGTCTCAAGATGTGTGCCATGATAGGATGCTCACATATCCACATGTCGGAAAGCGATGATGGAAATCCAAGATCCTATGAAGACTAATGTAGAACAAGTTACAAAGGTGATGAAGATGTTGGGCCAATAGTGGTGATATGGTTGTCAACAAAGAGGGGATGAATGTCCTCAAAGTAATCCTCCAGATCTGCAATATAGGACTCTACAAACAAGGATGATATGTCTACAAGATACGAATCCCAAGTAGCTGTGTTTGGAAGATGGATGATGTTTTGTTGCAATGAATCAATAAGGGCCAAGGATGTGGCAATGTCAAACTAATCAGGAACAATAGGAGATGTAGATGTAGTCTCAATTTGAAGAGTGGGAACATGAATGCAAGTATTTGAACCATCAGAACATGCAAGACCTGTGATATACTCAAGCTCCTCTAAACTATCATCATCAAAGGGTATGGAATCTACATCTGCAAGAGGAATGAGATAATCTACAACATGATCCTCTGGGTATGGAGAGATATGAGGGTCTCCATTGATCTCCCAAATTCATGTCCAAAGTATGTGGGGACATTCAATGTCTGATACAACATACATAGTGTCAAGATCAACAATAGAACATATAACCCCTACAATATGATCTACTATGTTGCCCCATGTTGAAAAACTCCCTGGTGTGTCTAGTGTAGATATGAGTCCATATAGATAAGGAAAAATATCAAGTCACCTGAGATGTGTTAGGATGCCATTTTGCCAAGACTCATAATTTTCCTTGTCCAAGTTGATCACAAAAGGATGAATAGAAAAACCCATGAAACTCACTCAAAAGAAAAAATAAAAGACTACAACCCTTAGTACTGATAAAGTAGATAAAATGATGTCATCTCACGCAAAAAGATCCTTTCCAGGTGCCAAGACGTCCAAGTAATTAAGAAAAGTGTGAAAAAACAAAATACTAAATAAAATGTACCTGGGGAAGATTCTAGAAAAAGCGCATGAATAGTTTTGAAGAGCTTTGAAATACCTTTCCAACGCCACTTGGATCGCAAAAATTGAAGATACAGGCAAAAATTTATGAGCTCGAAAGCGTAAAATAAAGATCTGACTTTGACTGAGAATAATAGGAACCAATGGAAAAATTTGATAATGATACCTACACCATTGGAAATTTTGCAGAATTAGCTTTCCGATGATATCTCGTTTGCCTAATTTCAACACCGTATGCCCAAGTTATGCCAAAAAGAAAAAATAGCTCCTTTATGACAAACTAGAGTTAGGAGGGGGGAAAATGACTGAGCCATACAATGATGTCAGCAACCTATGGGCCTAAATTTGATTGCCTACAAGACATCATTAGAAAAAAATTCCTTCGCTGAAAAAAAATTTGATCACCTGAAAAATCTCCCGACCGGAAAAAATAGAATTTCACAGGGAATATTCCCTGATAGGGTTGGGTCGTTGAATTTTTTGCTAATTGTTGGATTTATGAAATAGGCCACCTGATTTTTATGGTGTTGTCAATGGTTTATCTTAGTTTCTGGTTGATTGATGTTGGCCATTGGGTTTGTGCATGCGACAATTTTTCTAAGTCATCAGCCTTATGGGGCTCACATGGGACAATGGCAGTACCGGCTACCTACGCAGGCGTACTACTCTCTGCGTAGGTTGTACTTATTGCCTTTTGATTTTTTTTTGGATTTTCTTTTTATAAAATACTTTGATTTTATTTTTTCAAAAAAGCTTATGAATTTTTTTGATTGTAGGAAAAATATTTTAAAAACCTGAGAATTTTTTGATGAATGGTGAAAATTCAAAAACCATAATAAAAAACCCTATATTTGTTGTGCACACAAATTGAGGTTCCCAAATCTGTACAGATCTGTGTGCCTCTAAAAAAAAATTCCTTTCATTGCAACTACTTTGATTTGAGCAAAACCATAAGCAATCTTAAGGTTTTTGACTGCTCCAGACACGATGGTGAGGCCCGTTTTGCTCCACGATGCACCAAAAAATTGCTCAAGGTTATATCCCTTTAGAAATCGAATAGGGGGCTACAAATCTGGGCTTTGATACCATGTTGGAATTGACTGATTCAACCCACAACTCCCATGAAACACCTGCAAGCAATTACTTATCACAATATAGAAAACATCAACAAGCAAGATTGTGCTCAATAACCTAACAATTATATTGATGCAACTACCGGATGAATATGTTGTCGTAGAGAATTGATTAATTAAATAATTACAATGAATCAATCCTTATGAAAAGGATGAAAAACTAACCTTAGATTAGGGTTAGATTAGAACATGACAAGTATCCTGATAGGAATGAATGAGACAACATGTTCTAATATTAGAGGCTCTAATCATGCAAAAAGTAACTAATTAATAAAAGCGAATAATGAAATAAAAGCACTTCTAAGTTTAGCTTAAGTGTAATAAAGCATAAAGTTACCCAATTAATTAATGATTAATTAATTAATTAGGTGATGACTTTATTACTCTAACAAAAACTTCTTTTTTACATGGGAATCTTGATGACAAGATTTATATGAGGAAACCTAATGGTTTTGCTGTAAAAGGAAAATAATTATTGGTGTGCAGGTTAAAGAGATCTTTATATGGATTGAAACAGTCATCTAGAATGTGGTACCAGAAGTTTGATGCTTTTGCATTGAAAATTGGTTATGTTAGGAGTGAGGAAGATCATTGTGTTTACATAAAATCTATTGATGATCAACTTTTAATTATTATCTTGTATGTTGATGACATGTTGTTTATTGGTAACAACAAGGTAATGATCAAAGAATTAAAAGCACAACTCTCTAGCACATTTGAGATGAAAGATCTAGGGGCTGCAAAATATATCCTTGGTATGGAGACCAGTGCTTGATTTATAATAATGATTCCTTGTTTAGAATAATTGCAATGTATAATTTCAAGTGGGTTAATGTTGGGAATAGGATGCCATTTAATTGCAATCCTAAACATATTTCATGTATCTCCTCAGTCCTTGGAAAGTGTTCCCCAACACTAGGATTAGAAAGAGATTAAATTTGAATGAAATGAACATGTAAATTGATATTTGTGATTATTAATAAATGATAGGAACATGTGGGGATGTCCAAGAAGAGCTCCTATAAGATAGGAGCACATGGGGTGCCCACATGGAAGGTGGGACCCACCTTGCTTCAGTTAATTGTTTGGAGGATTGATAACACTTCAATAATGCATGTTTTGATCCTAAAAATTAGGGATTGGTATTTACATGAGTAGAGTGGCACTATTAGTTTAGTATCAGTTCAATTCAACTCAGTTCAATTCAGTTCAATTAAGTTATGGTTTAGTTATCTTCAATTGCATGTAGTTATTTTGAGTTGAATGCTAGTTGACTTGAGTTGCATGACTAATGTCTTCAATTGCATGACAAATAACAGGTGGATAATTTCAGTTAAGTGGGTATGATCAATCATGCATAATGTTTGCATGAATTGGTGGAGGAGAGATATGTTTCAATTAACTAAGATTGACTTGGGACCACCTTGGGTGCCCAAAGTTGGAATCTTTTAGTTAAAACCTTTTGCATGAGAAGATATTTACAAGGCTTAGTCAAGTGGGCCAATTCTTGGGTGTGAACTTTGAGGTGAAGATTGCAAGATATTTTCTTGACCAAAGTTCAATTAAGTGTTCAGTTTGGGGTGCCTAAATTGAGGAAGACTTTGGCTTGAATTCAGATTACATTGTGGAACTCTACTTGCCCAATCTAGGCATAGATTTTTGTGAGGAGCTTTATGCTCTTGTATTGTACAACTCTTATGAGTTTACATGCTCATATTTTTTTTCTATTAATTGCAACAAGTGTATTAGAGTTCCATGAGAGTTTATTTGCAGGTTGTGAAGAAGGATTGTTGAAGGAAAGGAAGCATATCAATCAAGGATTGATACAGTATTATTGTAATCTTATTCTAAGGTTAAATAATACAAGCACTATTGATTCCGGTGGAGTTTTCTCCCAAAAGGGTTTCTCCACGTATATTTTGTGTCACTTCTATCTTCTTGTCTCATTCTTCTACAATCTTTTGTCTCTTTCTACAATTGGTAAAATTGATCTAAACAGATTAATCATACACAAAGAATTGTGACAAAGAACACTTAATTAATCTACAGTCTCATAGTTTTACAAGTTTTAAGCTACAATATGTCCTTCATTTTTCAACACCCTTACCATATAGGGTGGGGCAGGGGGGTCTGTGCAAGATCATGGGGGTCCAAAAAGTGGCAATGTGAAAAAAAATGCATTTTTAACTTCATTTTTCAACACCCTTACCATATAGGGTGGGGCAGGGGGGTCTGTGCAAGATCATGGGGGTCCAAAAAGTGGCAATGTGAAAAAAAATGCATTTTTAACTTGCCCAAAAACATGAAAATCCACTTTAACCTTTTCTAGGCTTGGGCAAAAAGTACATGGTGCCATAGCAAACACCAAAGCTAAACGAATATATGTTCCAAAATGGATATCCATTACAAAACGAATATCCATTTAGTTTAAGTTGGTTTTATTAATTTGGTCAGGTCTGGTATTATATTAAGTTGATTTTTTATATTATTATATAATATTAAATATATTATAATATAATGATATAATATTATATAATATTATATTATAATATATTAAATATATTATTATATAATATTAAATATATTATTATATAATATTAAATATATTATATTATAATATTATAATTATATAATAATATTATATTATATAATATGTGGGTGGTAGGGTGGGCGGCTTTCCACACCATTAGTTGTGAAAAGCGTGAGGGGTTAGTGATTCTGGCAGAAAATTGATTTTCTCATATCTGAGGAAGGGGTGGTAATCTGGCAGTAAATGTCCAATAGTTGGTCTCTTGATGATGGGGACCCATGAGCTACCAACGTGGCAATGCCATGGGGCACATTTAGGGGTGATGCTAGTTTGATGAATACCACAAACATCATTTATTTGTGATCCTTGCAAATGAATGATAATTTTTTCAAGTGTTATACGAAGCTTACATCCATCAACTTGCATGTTTGTTCAACTTTGGGATGGGATGGGTGGAAGTAATTCCCATGTGTGGTGTGGAGCTTGCACATCGATTATAGGCTAGATTTTGTAGGGCACGTTAAACTAGGATTAAGTTCAATTAAGGAAAGGACATGCCAATGCCATTCCACATACTAATCTTGCGGATATCTTTAAGCAAGTTTATATTCCTCAAAACAATGACATTCTGCATAAGTCAGAGAGGTGGTGTAGGAGTTGAGTGACTAAAAATAATGGAAGAGTGTTCCAAATTTGTGGTCTACATATCTGCTGAAACCTTGATGAGTATCGGGGTAGATACACCCATTCAGTTGGACAATAATGTTAGTAAAATGGCATTTTGAGGGCCTATCACTGATCAATGGTTGAAATAGGTGCTCAAGAAGCATGACTCTCTCATTTTGGCTGCAATGAAGATGGTTCTAGGTAAGGGCTTCATGACGAATGCAGAGTTGTTTCATGTGGATACAAATATCACCTCACATTTTTCGACAATGGTGTTGGCTATCTGAATGATGAAGTTGGTGGTAGAGGCTTTGATGAAGAAAATGTTTAAGGTAGATTTGATGGTCAGGCTCAAGGAAACCCTATACGTTGCCTCACCTAGAATGGGGGTTCCTCGCTCGCGGGACCTTCATTTGATTCATGTTCCAGAAGAAGTAGTAAAATACTATCCCTTCATTCTCGACCTCAAAGGGATGGCTTTGGTAGAGCACAAACAAACGGTTGTTGTTGGCGTGGGTTACCTGATGAAGGCAATGAATCTCCCCATTGCTCTGAATATCAACTTGATTCCAAATTTCAAGGGCTTCACACATGAGAATGGTTATCTGGGTGGTTAGGATTGTTTCATTATAGTAAGTATGTAATTAAAAGTTATGTATGTCGAGTTGATAGGGGACTATTTTTTTACTATTGTGGTCCTATTTAGGATGTTTAAGCATTTTACAATCGTATGTATGTATGGTAGTAGATAAGTAAGTTGGGGTTGGTAGTGCCTGTTCTATTCTCTCACAAGGGTCGAGATGGTAAAAATCTATAACAAACTGAATTTGCATTTTGGGTCTTCCTGCCTAGCAGATGATATGTAACCTCATTTTGATATCAATATATTATCTCATTACAAATCAAATATATTATATAATATAAATATTATATTATATTATATTATATTATGCATATAATATAATATATATATTATATATATAATATAATATATATATTATATATATAATATAATATATATATAATATATATTATATTATAATATAATATAATTTATAATATCATATTATACTACAATATAATATAATGTATTGTATTGTAATATAATACATTATTATTATATTATATTATATTGTAATATACTACAATATATGATAATAATAAATATGTCAAATTATATTATATTATAAATATGTTAAAAATTTATGCTCATAATATATGGGGGTCAGATCCAAGACCTGACTAGTTTTAAAAAATAACATAAACAAAACGGATATATGTTTCTTGTGGCATAAAATTAGAAAAGGAAAAACCTAAGAGTTATTTTTCATCCTACATTTCCTTTCTTCGTGCATGTTTTCATTTAGGTGACTCGGATATCCATTTGGCATTGGATTTTTTTGCTCAAATGTTTAACACATCACTCTCATGAAGCTCCCAAGTACATGACTAGTGTATTCAATACCAAGAGAACCAACAAGACCCATGTCAAAGCTCTAACCATAGAATCAGGAACCCAATCATGACATCGTGATCTAACATCTCCTCCTAGGAGATTAAATGCACCAATGCACACATCTTGGTCTCAAGAGAACATGTATCATATAAAAATATAAGCTAGAATCAAGAGTAAATAAAGACACAATACTAAACACACTCTAAACTAAGTTTCAACATAACTAATCACAGGAAGATAACCATATCCTAATAGTGGACCTATAAATTGAAAGAATTTTCACTATAGCAACATGATCCAAGAGCTCCTCTAAGACATCAACAAAAACTAAAGAAGATTATCCATCACCAATGATGAATTCACATCATTGCTAATAATTCCCACTAAATTGTGATATTGAGCTACACATGGCATCGTGACAACCATATCCTAAATAAGGATCACCCATGGTCCACAAAAACTCAAATACAATCCCAACAACTCCAAGGAACAAGTAGAACCAAGATATCCAGGCCAAGAAGATACAATCGCCATCAAAACATCAAGAATCAACCCTACACCACCAAAACCATCATTGTTAAAATATCAATCATAAAATCATCTATCCAAGAAATCCATGACATCATGATAAATCCACATGCTAAAAGGCCTATAAACTAACAATATTGGCACTCTAATAGTCCATCCTCTCATCTCAAAGCAATATACCAATGCACAAATAATTGTAGACAAGATTAACTAATTTTTTTTGCATCAAAATTGAATCAATCTCATGGATATAGGCATTCCACATCTGAGCCATCCAACTGCAACTGAATGGGAAACACACACAATTGCATAGCTTGTAGATCCCAAAAACTAAAACATGCAAACTCATCATCACACCAGTAACCTACAAAATGAGATATCAAAGAAGATAATACTGTAGAACTCAAGACTCAAAAATCAAATCAACCATAGATTTGATTTTCCAAACATGTCCATGAATGAGTAACCATAGTCAAGGAACCAAACAAGAATCAAGGAGATAAGAAAAACCTCCTAACACTGAACCACACCACCACCAAACAACAACTTACATGATCATGTTGTGCTAATACTAAAATGTACCTATATATATACATGACACCGTAATCATCACTAATGATGTACCTACACTCAAATCACCAACACAAGACTCCAAGTCTCCACACATGTCAACCCATGTCCTCAAACCAAAAGACAACTTGTGTCACCATCAACTTGTCTAGATGCTAAAAAAGACATGTAAACCAACATCGAGAAGCACCAAATTGATCATAAACTATACCATCATAAATATCACATAAAAAATATGTACTCCCTCAAGGTTTCATCTCTTTACTTGTTTGGATTCTCACACAATCACACCCCAAATCATAAACACCTACAAGTGATCAAACAAGTACCAAACTATCTCTACACCACAAACTAATAATCTACCTAATCCACTATGTAATACACTACAAAATCTCTCCAATGCCTATTCAAAATAAAAAAATTGATTTGTATGCAAAATTTATGTCCAAAATCATGTACTATAGAAACATTTGACTTCATGGCCCCAAAAACTGATAAAAATAGAGAAATCATGGAACTAGACATGTATCACTATGTAGTTCTTGGAGATAAATTTTCTATCAACTATTGGAAGTCAACAATCTGACAAACTAGGTGAAAGTTATGTCAGTTTGAAAATACACTACTCTAATTAGGCTAATTGGTAGCTTTGTGGTGGCCCCCAAGCAACCCCACCGATGGCATCGAAGTGGTGGGTTGTTAGCGAGAGTGGTGGACCCAAGAAAAGATTAAAATTCATTTAAATGTTTTAAATAATTAAATGGCAAGGGGGGACATAACATAGGGGGCTAGGTTTGGCTTGTGTTGAACTAGGGGCCAAAGGCCCACCAGCCCAACACCCTAGTGATGACAATGATAGGAGCCCAATGATTGACTTGTCAAGTACAACACTGTCACCTCCTGTGTTGGTTATTTCCTATGGGTATGAGGGGTTTACAGACCACCCCCACCTCCCGTCACTCATCGCCCCCCACTCCCCCAATATATATATATATATATATTTTTTTTTTTATTTTTTTTTAATTTTAGAAATTTTCAATAAAGTTTTTAATTATAGGTTTTTAATATATTTTCTGATTTTTTAATTTTTGCCTCTCTGCAAATGTTGACAACCATACAACCTAGGTTAGGGGGCAAATTTTTTTACATTTTTCATAGTGGCAAAAATAGGGAAAATTTTATATGAATACTTGTTTCTCAGCCATCCTGGATCCAATGGTGAGGTATGTTTCATCTCAAGAGATCATCTATACAACTTCCCCTATAAAACCCTCATATGAAGCCCAATCTAGGAAACTATTTTTACTAATTTTTTTCAAACCTCAAATCTGTAATAAACCCAACAAATCAACAAACTTGAAAACCTCAAATATACAAAACAACACTTACTTAATGTGTCCATACCTTGAAATGTCTCAGATATTTCTTAAATTTCCATGGATTCAAATTTGTACCATATCTAATCCGACAAGGGTTATACCAAACTTAGGAGCTCACTCCTATCACAAACATGAATATAACTCTGATTTCTATTATTGGGGTTTTGTACCTTACATTCTAGCTATTTTTTTGTTATTTCAATATCTTTCATACACAGCGAGCCCATAAAATTTCTCCTATGTGTGCACATATTTTGAGATATTTTACACTTTATTTGTACGTATGTACATGCCAATAGCATGCTACAAGGATGTCTACACTATGCATTGGTGTCCATGATTGAGGCTCCCAAAATGCTATAGAATCATCATTAAGATTTCTACATTCTTCCTATGTTGGAAATAGATTTTAGTTGTTGTTACAAAAGTATATATTTTTACCAGTCTATTATAGCTGAAAATCTGTATTATATTAAATCTTAAACATCTTTATCATTTTCAATCATAATAATCATTGTAATAGGATTAATTAGATAGATGAAAAACCTCTAATTCATCTTAATGTAAATGCATGACATTAGTTCTCAAGGAAGTTCTATTCCTTTGATTAGAATCAATTTCAAACATTTTACACCCCCCAATTATGGTTTTGGGGGAGGAGGTTTTAAAACATGAGGAATATTTATCTTAGAAGGGTTTGATTTGCATATTTGATAAATTATGGCATCAAATTTATGATCTTAATCATTGGATTTAAGATTAGTGGTGGCCTATTAGGGAAGGGAAAATTAAAATATACCCTTATGCCAAGGGTTTATTTTTTGTTGGTTTCAACTTTGTTTCACATCAAAACATGTTCTTGATGGTAATTCATGGTTTTGGGGCCATAAAAGCATCTTGATAAAGTGTTGATATCCTTTCTTTAACCCCCTTATTGAATCTTTCAATTTGCTTCCTATTTGGATTGACCTCCCTAATCTACCACTCTATTTTTGGTGTAAATCATATATGTGGGTATTGGTAAATTTATAGGTCATTTCATCAAGGTGGATCATGATAATAAAATTTTCTCTCACACAACCTTCACTCATATTTTGGTGGAATTGGATTTATCCAATCTTGTCCCAATGGAGGTTATCTTGCAAGTGTTGGATCATTCTCTGAGTCATTATTTGGATTATGAAGGCATCCCCTCTTGTTATAGGTGATGCCTTACCATGAGACATTTGGTGTATGATTTACCATGCCTTAAGGTCTCAAGATCTTTCTCTTGGTGGAAAAATTATCTTCATGTTCATCTTATGATAGATGTGGTTGAGGTTGATTCTAATTCAGAGGCTCTTGAGCCTTGTGTTATTGATGGGGTGTTGGTCCCTCCTCCACCTATGTTTCTTGAAGATCCTGTTGTGGCTTCTTCCCCTATTTTGAAAAGTGGTATTATTGTGCCTCCTATTGATGTTGTTCCTTCCATTTGATATTTATTTTCCTCAATTAGGCACTCCTCTCCTCATAAATTATTCCTAGTTGGATCCTTGAAGATGATTTCCCCTCCTCCCTCCTAACTTAGCAGATTTGGATGATGATTTTTTTTACCATGGTTTAAATGAGGAAGAAAGGTATTCTAAAGCATGTTTCTATGTTCCATGCCTAGATTATAGGTGTGTGACCTACTAGGTTTGTTTGTGGTATTGTGTAGTTCCTTTTGTGGTTTGTTATTGGCAAATTTATAGTAGGCAATAAACTCTTGCATGAAATACAAGATGATGAGTATCGCAAAGATACACTTAATATCATGAAAATATTTCATATTTACGTACTAGTAGGAAACATATTTTTGAGCTATATAAACTTTGTAGAGATGCTAAATAACAATGTAATGTTTAGGGATATAGTCTAAACTTTGAAATATTATGATGTTGAAATTTTTTTGAGTGTTTTTTTGTGTTGATGCTTTTCAATAATGTTAGATACAAATATGTACCTTTTAGATGAGTTTTAATAATTTAGGATTACCAATAATATATTATTCTAGTCATTTAATTTTAATTATAAATGGTATATGAGGTCAAATAATTTTTTTTGTAAAGGTTGGTTCAAGAGTGAGAAGTTTAAAATTTGAATTGGTGGATTAGGGTAAGTTGTGTAATCTAGTACAAGATAAGAAAGCTACAAAATTAGATATATCATAACTAAGGTGGTGGATAAGGATATATTAGTTGATGGATTCAAGATTGAGGTTGATTTTCTTGCCAAACACTTCAAATTGAGCATTAAAATAATATACTAATATAGTGTCCAAATTGTCTAAAATAATAGTGTAATATTGTAGGGTATGTATTTTTATCCCTTGCATTTTTCCCCTATTTTGGGTTGTGTGTGAATCCAAAACAAGCATGTAGGACAAATTTAAATATATACTAAATAAAATAAGAAATCTAATTTAGAGTGCACTATTCAATGACGCCTCAAGATATTTGTGTAACTACATAAACATCTTCTATATCTATACACAATCATGAGATGTTTATGCAAAAATTTACATCAACACAAATTTATAATCATCAAACATTGCATTGCTATTCAAATGTGAAGTGAAAAATGTGTAAAGAGATTTTGTGTATGCCATAGTGTATACAACATTACAAAGTTGTGGCTGAGTTGGCACCCTGAACATAAAAACATAATGTTAGGTATAAAAAGAGATCATTCCGTACATAAGGCAATTACCAATTTGTTACGAAATTGGAAATTATATAAACATGACCACCTTGTAAAAGATGAACGTAAATAGAATTATGATGAATAAGGTAATCATAGAGTTGTGATAGTGTTAGTTCCCATAATATATGCAAGCATGGATTTCCATGTAAAAGATAAGTATCATGAGTCATACATAAATCATGTAGTTTTCACTAAGTTAGCACAATGATGTATGCAATCATGAAGCAATGCTAAAATAAGATAGATATGGTATGCCCCTTTAAAGTGAGTTCATAAAGGAAATATGGATTCAA
This sequence comes from Sequoia sempervirens, assembly GCA_007258455.2. Taxonomy (NCBI): domain Eukaryota; kingdom Viridiplantae; phylum Streptophyta; class Pinopsida; order Cupressales; family Cupressaceae; genus Sequoia; species Sequoia sempervirens. The sequence goes on from VDFB02265815.1 coordinate 151,332, forward strand.
TTGGAGGAGAGAATAATGTAAGATAAAAAATGGGAAGCTACTAAGTATGTATGTTCTTCATAGAGTACCAATTATTTCTTTATACTTATTAATAGAATACTATAATACTATCTAGATAACAAGTACATATGTTGGTAATTGCTAAGTGTAAATCGAATAGCTACATCATAGAAATGAAGAAATGAAACATGTGCACCTAGAGTTTGTGAGATCTAATACTAGAAACAAGTTTAGGAGGCCTAAGAGATACTTTGGTAAAAAAAATAGACCTATCAAATGGACAATATTTAGGATATGAGCATCACAACTATGTGTGGTGGATATTGTTGTATATGAAAGATATTGCTATTGTGTGTGGTGGTAATTGGTGTGTGCATGGGAACTATTGCAATTTAGGGATATTTTAGAGGTCAAGGGAATAAGTATATAAGGCTCTAAAAATTACAATATTTTCCCACCTAAAATATTATTTCCTACTCTCACTTAAAAAATGGGCAATGTCTAACTCTAAGTGTGAGAAAACCTAATTTTAAGATTGGGACACAAGGGAAAAGAGTATATTATAAAGGAGACTAAATAATTCAGTCTCATATAAGGGTGGTGAGTTTCAACCTCAACAAAGCACAAATAAAAATAGGGGGTGTACACAGACCTAGTGATGATATGTGAGTGGTGTGTGCAAAGATATATTAATCACAATGATAAATCCTAAGAGGTAAACTATGTAAAAGTGGTATGTGATATGATGGATATCATTAAAAAAAGGATGTAAAGGAGATACAAGGGTGATGAAATAGTTTAAATCTAGGTAGGTAGGTAATGTCTAGGTTGTTTAACTATGGTTTAGTCAATGCAAAGTGAAATGGCTTCTAATAGGAGAGAATGAAAGATTGGATGGAAGAATGGAGGAAAAAACTATAATATTTTCAAGATTCCATGGATTGGATGATAGAAAGGGCTTCAAATCTTCTCACATTGGACTTCTCTAAGTAGCTTCCTTGCTCTATAATGGAGTCCTAGAAAATCGTAGGTGAGTGTAGAGAGAGAATTTCCTACTAAGTTTTCTAATGTGTGTGTTTCTTGAGTATTTTTGAGAAAAGATGGATCAAATTTAGGTATTTATTAGACCTTTTGAGATAAATTTCTATTGAAAATGTAAAGAATTAGGGCAATGAAAGATTAAAAAATAATATTTTGAGGATAGGAGAAAAAAAGAGAAAATGGGGATGTCTTGATTGTGTATGTGCCTAGGATTTTGCCAATTATTTATTTATACTTATCAAGTGTTAATAAATAAAAAATAAAAAAATAGAAATAGAGCTATTGTAATTTAATTTAGTTAACAAGTACATATGAGTTGTGAAATACTATGTGTAAATAGAATAAGTACATATAAATTAACAAATGAAAAAAATTCACATACAACTCATGATATTTGATGTTAGAAATAGGTTCAGGAGACATGAGTGATGCTCTAGTAAAATGTATAGATCTGTCAAATGGACAAATTTAAGGATATGGACATTGCAACCATGTCTAATAGTATGGGCATTGCAACCATGTCTATTAGATATTACTATTATTATTAGGTGTGGTGGGTGTTGTTGTGTGTAAGGGCACTACTATAGAGCAAGGGAATTATTGCAAGTCAAGGGAATAGGTGTCCAAGCCTCCAAAGGATCTAAAAATTATAGGAATTAATTACCTAAAAAGAATAACCCTTCTCTCAATTGTAAAGTGGGTAGGTCTAACTCTAAATTTGAGAAAATATTCGTTGAAGATTGGGACAAGTGGGAAAAAAGGTGTGTTGTAAAAGATACGAAATAATTTAATGTCCTAAGTGTTGAATTTAAATATTAATATAGAAAAAAATGACATAGTGGGTGTGCATAGGCCTAGTGATGATATGTGAGTGGTGTGTGCAAAGATATAATAACCACAATGAAAAACCCTAGGATATAAACTATGTAAAAGTGGTATGTGATGTGATGGTGATCACAAAAGGGGATGCAGAGGAGATAAAAGGAAGGGAAAATAGTTTAGATCTAGTTAGGTGGGTAATGGATATAGGATTTTTGAGCTATGACTTAGGTAAGGGAAAGAGAAATTGCTTCCTATGGGTTCTAATGGGAGAGAAAGAAAGACCAAATGGAGAATTAAGGAAAGGAGAACATAGATTTCTAAGATTTTCAATGGTATTATTAGGGAATTTTTAGCTCTATTTTAGTTATTTTCCCTCTTACATGTGTGTAGGAATGCTTTATTAGTTTCTTTTCATGACCTATTTGATGCATTTCCAATTGATCTACTCATGTGTTGGGCATGTTGTTGCATCTTGTGCAAGTAAAATCCTAATGGAAAGATCCCTTTGACTTTTATAACTTATATTAGGGTAGTTCCTTATTAGACAACCAATTTAGTTGTAGAAAAATATTATGGAAGCCTAGAAATTAATCCCAAGCTATCAATTCTAATAAAGCCCTAATTTTGATAGTTTTGTAGGACTACAATGCAAAAGTGGATTATAACATATAAATGAGACTAAAACATGACATGTTAGAGTCTATTTGGAACATTAGACTCTAGTGGCATGCTAGAGTATAGTTGGCACATTAGTGTTCTTTTTGTGCACTTTTATCCTTTATCATCAAACAATAAACACTTTCCACCCTTTTAATTCAAAGTGATATCATTAACATTAAAATTTATCATCATACAATAAACACTTAAAATTTATGTTATCGTATCACTTTGTTGAGATGCATCATACCTAGAGAGTTATCCCATTTTTTGCATTAGGAAGCATACTTTGGTGTGAAATAAACTATTTATCAATCTAGTTGGTTGAAGGCTTGTACCTTCCAGTTGTTCCATCTCTCATGTAGGTTTTCCCTTATGTTTAGATGTTTTTTGTGTCATATTAGAATGAATATGAAGTAGGTGTCACTCTCATCCTACTTCATGTGTTCACAAGAGAACAAGGTCATGGGCTAGTGCCTGATTGTCATTCTGAAAGAAGCTTCATCTTCTTGTATAGCCATCCTAGTTACTTCATCAAATATTACTGAAAACTTCCAATTGTTTCACCATGCTTGGTGTATTGGTGATGTCATCTAGCATGTCATTGTTCTTGTCATGTCACTTTTTGTACACATGAGCATATAATGCAACATATAAATCTTACACTTGCAAATACATAAAAATAGTCATCCAAATTTTGTTCATTAATGCCTTGGGAAAAAGCTTGGGGCATTAGAGTATTAGAATAATAGGCCATTGCATGTTTTTTCTATCTTCTAACATTCCCCGAGGTTGTAAAACCAATCTAACAAGGGGGCTAATTGACGACAACTTGATCCACATAATTTAACAACTTCCCTTAAAGTATTTGTAGATATTGATCATATTTATAGTGTAAATTCAAATCTTAGAGATCAAGGTAAAAATGGTTTCAAAAGTCTATAGTTTGCTAAATTGATATCATGGGTTACAAGAAAATTCCACATGTTAGATCATTTCTACAAAGATTAGGTTCAACCCAAGGGACTCAAATTTGACCTAGAAAAAATTATACTAGTTAAAACTATAAATATGTTTCTTATTTGTTTAAAAATAAAATTGATTATTACATGCATTATTTTTTCTTTTTACTAAAATTATTAATATAATAATAATTTATTTAAATCTCAAGTTTAAATAATTTAAAACATACTGGCCGAAATCTATAAAATAAAAAATCTAATTAAACATACCCATTAAACTTTAGATTAATGGTCAATAAAATGTTTATATTTAATCTTTAAATATTTATTTTATAAAAAAAGTCTAGATTTGTCTTAATAAAAGTAATTAATTTGGTTGATAGATCATTATAAGTGAACTATTTTGATAGCTAAAAAAATTACCTTAAAAAATATGTTTAAATTTGTAAAAAAAAAGTATGTCATGTAACAATATTGATGTGTTTAATTAAGTGACTAGATGAGCTGTCTTCTAATTTGGTACTCCCTAGTTTATAACTACTACTGAATGGTTTGTGACAACCATTGTTTTTGTTATTGAAATACATGTTGGTGCTTGTATTTATTAGATTGTTTCTTTCTTTCCTAAGAATGTAAGTTATAGAGAAATGTCCAATAACTTATCTAGATTGATTTGGAATGTGCCTATGAAGAGTTATTTAATTGTGTTGAATGCCATGCAATGTGTAGAAATGGTGCTTTCCTATGTAATAACAAAGAAAAACTAGTTTGCAGTTAAGGTGTTCATACAGTCAAATATTTGTATTAAAATAATTAAAAATACCTACATAAATTAAAAACAAGTTACTCATGTTTACAAATACAATGCATTATGACAATTACATCTAGAGGGATACAAATTATTTGAAGACCCAAATACAAAAAATAAAATATATAATCCTACTAAAAATGATGATTGAGTAATTTACTCAATCATCATTACATATTACAATTATAGAGAGTAAGCATGGATTGACTATTGGTTCTTTCAAGGAATCTTGTTAACTATACTATAAAATATTTAAGAAAAGATGATAGGAATTCAAAAAAGCATCGTTAAATGTAAATGCAATTTGCAAACTCTAACAATTCTAACAAATCAACATCAAAAACATACAAGAGACTTCTAACTAAAGCCCTCATGCAAAGAGATATTGAGACACAAGAAACATGTCATTTATTATTATAATTACAATTAATAGAAAGTAATCAAGTATTTGTTACATTGGATATTTCATGAGAGGTGTTCAAGCCAGAAACAAAAATGATGAAAACGATGATGAAAGTCACTTTAAATATTTCATTAAAGGATATTTAGATAGATAGACCACATGCAATGGAAAGTGTTTCATTTGTACATGCAACTAAGTTT